>NJFT01000166.1:0-91574 GCA_002221725.1 Scedosporium boydii
ATGTCTCGCGCCCTGTTACGCTAAGAAACGATCGCTTTCACCCACGATGATATCAACCTCGGCCATCTCTGCTTTGTTGTTTTACTTTCTTCAAGCTGCATCCACCACAGGTTTGAGCTGGCAGAATATGCCTAAGTCTTAGTTGAGTATCACCTTACTTGGAGTGTATTGTAAGTGCATGAGACAGGGCGGTGAGAGACAATTGACCGGCGATGGGTAATTATCCAGCATCGCGGGTATGCCTGCATTTTCTGGAGAGTGGAAGAGCACTTTCGACAGTATCAAGTTGGTATTTCTGACCATCGGGGCTCGGGTATAAAATTTGCCTCATCCCCCCCCGGAATTCTTGCACACTTCCGAACTTCAACTTTCTCATCACCCAATCTCTTCAACCTAGTCCCAACTCAACTCTGATCTTAGCTCTCAGCCTCTCAGCTCGTTTCACATTACTGAAACAAAATTCGGTTCTCTATCCTCAAATCTGTAGTCGCAGCCATGGCTGTTAGCGTTACAGCTGTTCTGGGTGTTGCCTCACCCCAGCAAATAGTCGACGGCCTGACTTCGATAAAGCAGAAAGGGGAGGCCCTACAGAGCGTGGCAGAAAGCATTCAGCTTTTCAACGCTCCCCTGATCCTCATCGGTCAGGGTCCCTTTCCAGTGAGAAACTTCATCCCACAACCGCCTGGCCTTAGCCCGAGCGCCTGCACTAATTCTGCTTTACAACACGCACCGTAACTGACATATCGTGGCGTTCAAGCAACTCATTTCTGGCACCGCCGATATTGTCTCTACCGGGAACACATTGATTAGCCAGCTGGAGGGTACACAACCTGTGCCTTCCGGTGCTCTCTCTGATACAATCTACAGTGTTTTCTATGCGGATGTTCAGGTGTATAAGCGCCTCTTTAACGTCCTCATCGACAAAACTGGTTTCCTGGGACAGATTCTTCCCGTCGGTCAACCGGTGGCCATTGCATTGCGACAGCTTGAGGGCGTTTTTGATGTAAGTCCTGCTCTATCACCCTGTGAGGATATGTAGTTGGGAGGAGCTAACTAAAACTCTAACCGCAGACCCTCTTTATGGCGCTTATCAACCTAGTAGAGAGCAGGGCGAACGACATCACCTCTGGTGCTAACAGTCTTGGCGATACCCTTTCTACAGCCATCAGGAAGTACGAATTGATCAGTTTGTGAAGCATCGCCGCAAATGCTGGGACTTTGGCATTACTTGATAGCTGGAAGCCAATTAACCTTAGCCTTCGTCTGTCTTGCGTTCGGCAAATGTGCCCTGGTCTGAACCCTCTCGCGCCGGCCCGTGACTGGCATTATTCCCAATTTCACATTTGTCCATGTCAAATTCGTCTAGTGGAAAGGGTAGCTAGTCTGTAGCATGTCAATTTAACACGTCGAAACCTCAAAACCCGATGTCATTAAACCTCACCTCTTCTGATAGCTCTACTCTGAAGGACGATTTTTTTGCTCTTTTCTATTTCCCACAAGGAGAGTGGGCGCATGGCTGAAAACAACCGCCTGCTAGCCGTGCCAGACAAGCAGCCCAATCATCAAATGACCCAGTGATTCCTAACAATGATCGTTACGATAGTAGTGAGGAGCATAACGATGAATGTGGACGATTATGGTGGCAGGATTAACATCACACAGGGTTAAGAACGAAGCCCTACACCGCATTGGACCTACGGTCATCAGAAACCTATCGGTTTGTAGATACCATAGAGCTGCACTAGAGTCGGCACGACTCGGTAGATGCTAGCCAACAGGTCCGGCACGGGAGGAGCCACACGTCTGAGCTTTTGCCGATTTCGGCTGGTTCCGAGTTTTCAAAGCACGATATATCGACAAGTGGCTGCAGGACGGCACGCAGGTGTACGGGTGGCCCAAACTGGGGTCAACAATTTTCGATAATTCGCACTATTTTACGCCTGCGCTGCCGAGAGACCGGGAACTCGGTATGCAGCGAACCAGCGGCTGGCAAAATTTGCCGTCGTCAGTGGTCAGCGGCAAGCTCCCTGACTGGCTCTGACACTCGGTGGATGCAGAGGTAGCGCCTGCTGCGCCTCCTCGCCTGCTGCCTGTGGAGGAAGGAGACGAGACTTATTCCAAACCACGAGCAGTTGCTTTGATGGCCACTTAGATGTTGGGTGTGAAATGAGGTGGGCGCTTGACTGCATATTCCCGAAATGTTTGCGTGAGTACTCAGATTCGGTTGGTTCTCACGCGTTCCAGCTCCAGCAGGCCAGGCCGGGTCTTCTACGCTAAGTCTCAGCTTCTCGGGGCTCTGGAAATTGGGCAATGTCTAGTTTTGAGGCAGCCTTTGGTTCAATTCTATGAAGAAACCGTTTAATAATTTGAGTTGCTAGGCAAACGTCGACATCATTTGTACCTGCAAATGATTTCCCCTGGGGGGAGCGATACGTTGTCCCGAGAATCATGAATTATCTAAAAAACGCGGAAACCCCAGTTTTCCTTGAGGCAATTATGCACCCCAGTGTTGCAGGAGATCCTCCAATGGATGAAGCAGGACGTCATCGGTCACCACATCTTTGCGGATTTTTAGGGGCGCATGAAAGTGGCCTGGCCAGCCCTATCCTATCGAGACGAGACGACGACTAGAGTGGCTGGGTAGCACGACCCCCTCCATCTCGACGACACAGCCCCAGTCTCCTTTATCGATTTTGAATGAAGATTTCGCTGGTGCTAGTTTCCCTCGAGAAACTTCCAATCTTATCTTACTTTCTCGAAACTCTTGACGTAGAGGAATAAAACGCTCTCCAGCGTGTCATTCCACCTGTTTCCTTTGCATTATTAACCTTGAACTCTTGACAAAGAGAATCGTCATCAATATGTCGCAGTCGGAGCCACCGCAGGAGGGCGAAACAACGAGCCCTCCACAACCAGGCAGCTCCTATGTCACTTCCGACGAAGCTCCGGGGCCCGTTGTTCGCTATCAAACCAACAAGAAAGGGCAAGCCGGTTTGAACGACCGAGGCCCCGCCGAATTGAGAGGACGGATTGGATCAACACGGAAGGTAATAATCGCGAGAGGTGTACGCGGCGCTCGAAGAATCGTGGAGAGATCCAGAAGCGAGGATACAGGCCCAATGGTTGAAGAAGTCGAAGAATTTGAGGGTCCATCCTCATCCTCCAACTTAGACGTGCGCCCCGAGCCCGAGCCCGTCGTAGAAACAAGCGCCGAACATGACGAAGACGACGACGACTGGTTTCCTCCTTCGCGTAGAACGCCGCCGGGCCGGAGCAGGCCAAACCACGAGTCCTCAAGAGCTGCCATGATGACCCATTTGGCGCATTTCCGTCCGAATGATCCAATTACTCATCCTGCCGAAGATCTTGATACAACATCACGGAAGAGAGTAACTTTCGGAGATAAGACGCCGGCTGTTATCCCACCTCCCTTATGGCCACAAGCACACTCACGACCGCGACCTCCATTGCAGCCCCAGGTACCATTGCCGCCACCGCCAGCACCCCAACCGCCAGTGGCCCCAATAGAGACTGTACCGGGCAAGTCCGTCCCAAACCCAAACAGGGCCAGCCTCACCAACTCAACGGACTCCGGGTACAGCTCCGCCCACACGGCTTCTTCGCGTTCTCTCCCGTCGCAGAAGACGCACAACAGCAGTGTTCCTGAACACGAAAGTACCGAGGTTGCCGCTGCCCACGAAGATATCGACCGAGGGACTTTCGAGATCCACCACACATCTTTATCTGACGCCACCAACGAACACGATCCCTACCATCCTTCTTATGACGTCGAAGTAGCGAGCAGTCGTAGGCGTTTGTTGTCTCGGTGGAATCGACCGGCAGTTCCAGATCTTGGACGCACGGTGTATGGCCATGAACAGTTACCGTACATGTGGGATCCTCGATATCCGGAGAGGCACCCATCAATACAACGAAGAGGTAGACTGGAAGAAGAGGAAGTGTACGTACCTCCTAGCGAGGTTTACTCCTACGGGTCAGCGGGAAGGGAGAGTGAGATTGAGCTGGAGTCATCGGAGGACGGGAACGTCACTATCAAACTGTCCGGGGGTGTCGTTTTTAAAGTCGGCGATAGCGAAATAAAATGCGAAGATGGCGGCAGGTTAACCATCAGAAACCCCGGGAAAACCGCGAGCAATCGGCCAACCCCCTGGCTTGAGAGAACGCCGGAACGACGGCCTCAGATATACAACTACAATTACCGCCAAGATAGAAGTCCGTTCGAGTCCAATCGAGAGGACCCCTACCAACATACAACGCGTCGAGTCGATCATCCAGAACTGTCCAGATCACGATCGACTCCTATGTGGCTGCCGGACTGGTCGAACCCATCCGGGAGGGTTGGCCAGGACCAGGAGTTGGCGCGTCTCCGTGGCGAACACAACCGGAATCTGGAGCCGGCACATGCGAGAGGTGACTCACCAGACAGATGGGGCGTTGCGGCCTATGTCACGGAGCGGGGAAAATACCATGAGGAGGCCCGAAATGCGCAAACCTGCCAGAAAGAAAGAAGCGCTGAGAGGCTGAAGGCGGAAGTCCCTGGTCTCAGGCCGTTTCATGTTCACCCTCAGCCCGCACATTTACCTCTGTTGGGCAGGATTCGGAATGTCTACTATCCCCATCATGCCGAGACCTCACTGGGGACCGGGGAAAACCCTCCTATAAGTTTGTTTGCTAGGCGGGGCCGTGCACCGCATCGATCGGGAGACAACAGCACCCTGCCTCCTCCCCGCCTTTTCCCTGAAGCACAGCCTTCTCCAGCTCCACCGAAAAAGAGACCACTGGTTTCTAATGGGCGACCTGTCGTTTCGAGCCGAGCGTTTTGGAAAGATGGCCCAGATCACACGAGGCCGCGCAACGAACATAGACTGGCCCACTCCACGGCAGTATTAGATGAATTATCCACGAGTCAGCGACCCATAGTATCGCCCTTCATAAAGAGACCTCCCAGCGTGGACACGAACTCAATCACCGATTCAGATGGAACAGGTCAGATCATCCCGGAATATTTTAAAATCGGCGAAGTGGAGAGAGCGGTGAGGCTCCTCTGTTCACAGGGGGAACTAAAGGACATCTTTGAAGTTGCTGGGTCACTGGTGAGCGAAAAGACATTCGAATCCAATGTCGAGCACCTCCTTTGCCAGTATGGAAAGGATCTCCAATCCGAAGCCTCAAACGCACTACAATATAATGCTGGAGAGATTGTCATTGTATCGGCACCAAGAATAGCGGACCAGATATGGGTGTCGGTCCGCCCGGATAGCGACCACCGCAAGGCCGAGGTGAAGGACACAACCGACTGTTCAAAACCAGGAAAAATTGCCCACCAGGGGATTGAAGATTCACAATCAGAGACTGAGGGTGGTGATGATGATGATTTGCCCTTACAGTTGGCTAAGCAGTTCATGATCACTTCCCAAGCGCACCAGAAGTTCCGGGACGGTCTTCGAACCTGGCTCCAGATTCCGAAGGATTCTGATGTACTCCGTCCTTTACAGTCATCACTCCATTCACTACCAACACCAATGAGCGAAAAGACCGAACGGGGCGGAGTGAACTCTAGCTCATCCAGCAATGACTCTCCAAAGCTTTATTTGGGCAAAAGTGTGAGAAGTGGCCTGGATATGGATAAGAAGGATCTCGAGTTGAACGAGGGAACGGAGGAATCGGAACTCATAACAAGCCGCCAGAAGGATGATGGTGATGGCGGCAGTGCGTACAGCATTTCAACGCTTTCGTGTCCTTCCGAGTTTCGATCCAGCTCTGCGTCGGCCAAGTCGGAATCCGAAACGAAAATGCACCAATGGGCTGAGAAGTACAACGAAACTAAAACAGCGGTAGGCCGGGATGGAGTGAGCACGGACGCAAACGGCCCGGGTCATTTCCAATTTTCGCGAATTCAGTATTGGATCAGGAGGATAGCAGGAGCTGCCATTGAGCCAATGCGCAAACGGCCAAGAGAAGGACATGCCAGAGTCAGCTGGAACTGTGTAAGTGTCGCTCCCAAGGAACAACATATCTTTACGCCTACAGACATGCTTACCTTCTCCTCTTCCAGAGATGTGGGAAACGATTAAGTATTGAAGTACCCGAAAGCGACATTGATGCGGCAACGCAGTTTGCGCAACAAGCTGCAGGTTCATCCCATTCGAGGACGGTATCCGCTACCCGTTCAGATGGAGGAACTGTGTCCTCATCATCTGCATCTGCCAGAAGCTCGCCTTCGCGATTCGACTCAGCCGACTCTACGACCTTGTCCACCGCACCATCAACCGCGCCTTCTGAGGGCGATGGACTCCAAATCCCAAATCACCCGCTCGGGACCAAACGCTACTTGTTACTCTGCGCTAACAGCAGCATGACCCGTACGAGGATGCGCAACGTCGACTTGACGAACGTTGGGCATGACGAGGTGCTGTTTCACAAAATTCGGGAGGCGTATCGGGAGATGCGATACCTTCGTTACGGTAACCCATTCGTTATTCCTAAGACGATGCAATATGTCAAGGTATGGAAACCATAACGAGCCCCAACTTCGCACAGACACTATTAACAATGCCGACAACAGTTTGAATTGATAGTCCGCCAAAGGTCAGGAGAATGCATCGGAAATCTCGAATCCGACTCTATTCCCCCGAAAGAGGAGGTATACAGCGGCAGATATTCCTACCAACCGTGCCCTCCAGATATCGGAAAGCTGCCCATGCACCCGGATGTCTTTATGCATTCATTCCTCGAGCCCGGCGACCACACCGGATGTCTCGCAGTAGAGCGGCTCCCCAAGAAGATGCACCAGGAACTGAGTTGCAATGGCGACCCGACTTGTTTACCTGTGGGGTGGGGTATCTACATTACGGAGGGGTTCAACTGGAAACTGATTCAACGTGTGATAATAGGTGCGATTGTGACGATTACCGCTCTGGTTTTGGTTTGGAGTATCATGAATGGGGATGTTCAGGGTGGCACCGGTATTGGTTCTTTTTGTGTTGCGGTCGTGGCTTTGTTGGCTGCCGTACTCAGCTGGTCATTAGATTAATCGAGTCGGTAGGTCTGGAGAATCGAGAATTGGGCGTTTGGGAGTTAATTAATTTCAATTTTACTTGCCTGAAGCAGCTATGCCCATTGCCCACCAATCTATCCGCACTCGCTGAGCCTGACCCGCGACGACTTCTGAGTCTGCTCTGTTTATGTGCTAGTTCAGACACCTTTGCTTAAACGGGCCTTCTCTTGTTAGTAGGCCACGATCAAGAGACGTCTCCTCGTAACGACACGCACCAGAATTGGCCTGACACCCCAAAGGGAGCAAGGGTCGATGATTTTCTGAATACTTCGTGAAACACATTCTCTCCCCTAGCTGGTGGCCCTCTTCACTGTCAGGCCATTCTCCTCCACCTACGTGGTTTCTACTTACGCCATCCCTCTTCTTCAATCCCGATTCCTGTGACGTCCATTGAGATGTCTGGCATATCGCGGTCTATGAAGCTTGGTCTAGCGATGACGAGAAGATAGCCACCACGCCCAACGAATGCATGTCACGACACTAAAATGTGATCCAAAGGCATTATGAGGGACACGACGAGTTGCGTATTCTCATTCTCCACGTTTCTACAGACATGAGCCACGCTCCCGGCTTAATGTCTATACTTGCAACCCCCCACGTGGCGCCCCCACCCCCACTTCCTCCGCCGAGGCCAACCATCTCCACGGCCCTCAGAATGCTTGCAGCCGGGGTAAGGGCAGAAGTGCCTCACGTCGCCGGCTCGGGGATGCTTGTCTCCTCGGTGTTTGTCCAAGTCCTGTTTGGTGGGGAATGACTTGTCACAGGACTCCACGGGGCAGGCATAAGGGCGTGTGTGCCTTTTGAAGTGTTTACTTCAGAAAGGGGTCAGCAGATGTCTTTTCTTTTCGCATATCGAGTATATCTTAAACACCTACTTCAAGTCGCATTGTCGGGTGAATGTCATGGGACACTTAGCACATGAGATAGGTCCGGCTCCACGGCGTAGTGGATTGACAGGGGGGGGAGAGGCAGTGGCTTGAGTGTGGGGGCCGAGATGAGGAGGCTCGTGGGTGTCGTTTTCATGAAGTTCTTGCTCAGTAGGGACAGTGTTGGGGTCTCCCCCAAAATCAAGTTGAAAATCATCATCAGGCAGAATCTCCCTTCCGAGGTCACCATCATCCTGTCCAGCAGGATCGAGCTCGGTAGCACCCCAGCTATTATGGTCATATTGCGGTAAAGGCCCATTGGTATTCCCTGCCGAGACCCACCTTGGATCAATATGGTTGAAAAATTCAAAAGTAGATGTGTGTGTTTCAGGTCCAGGCGATCCACGGAGGTCCGAACTAGAAATCCGAGGTCTCTACCAAACTAATATGAAGAGAGTGAACTAGGGCGCAGATCCCTGAGGATAAAAAGGATGACGGTGGAAGCGAGTGAAAGAGAGAGTAGCTGATGGAAGGAGAAGAAAGGAAAGACGGTTGGGTGAAGGGTAAAATGAGCGACACGGTGTTACCGACCGCGGCGGCCAACCGTGGGAGAGAAAAGAAGGAAAAAGAGTTGGAACAGGAAGAGGGAGGTGTTGGGCTCTTTTATGTTCGAGAGGGAAGGCTTGCTCGGGAGCAACGAGGATTTGATGATCGCGGCTTTGCTGCCAACGACACTCGGTATTTCGTACATCAGATCAGCGATTGGCCAGCCAGACAGATGGTATGCCTCAAAAATCTGCGAGGGAAGTGCGCATGCATGGAGCTGCATGAAGCTTGCCGAATCACGTTGGCGATTTTTGAGGCATACCATCTGTCTGGTCCAATCACGCTCAAATCTCAGCACTGGACCATGTATTGGGTGAAAAGGAGACTGGTGGACTCCAATGGTCTTGGCTGGACCTCACGTCCTCGTCTCTTATCGCGTCATTACCCAGCGCAAAAGAGTCGGGGAGGATGGGGAGGGACATGGGAAAGGCAGGAAGTCGGGAAGGGTAGGTTATCGATGTCAGGTATGGAATTCATCCAGTAGAGGTCTCAAGTGAAATATAAAATGCCGGCATTTTTTCCCTCGTACAAGTGATACTCGCTTCCAGATCATCCCCTTTCAAGATTTCAAACACCTTTAAGTCCCGGCCTATCAAAAGCACACCTGCACATATATCTTGCCTATTTATATTACCCATCTCCATCATGTCAGCTCTGTTCTGCTGTGATAACGCCAGGCCCTACCGCCCTCAGACCCTGCAACATGAAGCCAAGTTCCGAAAGTTCCTAGCCTGGGCCAAGTTCCCCAAGTCCTCGTCCAAGGCCGAAGACAGTGCCGCTGTCGATCTCGTCAAGCTCGGCTGCCCATTCGTGATTCAGCTTGTTCGCCAAGTCAACTACGGCCCTCTCGAATCGAAGCGATACTTTGCTTCGGCCGAGGGCCAGAGCGAGGACTTCATCGAAGTTGACGAGAATGATTTGATTCAGGCAAACTTCCAGAAGCTGAATGCGTAAGTCCCCTGTGCTATGATGGCCTGAAGTCTTCCCAAGGTCCTCGGTTCCGATGACATTCTATTTCTGACTGACTTCTCTCCATCTGCCTACAGCTACAAGAACTTCCGATGCGATGCCCATAACAAGTTCTTCGAGGTGAACGTCTACGAGAAGGATCCCGTCAACGTTCACCATTGGCGTGTCAACCTCGCACGTCCTGGATCTACAATTGACCTGTGATAGGGATGAAGCTTATGAAACTGTTGCAATGTGTTGTGCTCCTCGAGGCGTGGCAATTTAGGTTGGGTTGATCCTAAGCAACGGAGGACATGTCGTGTGTGAAATTGCTTTCTTGATAACACGTTTAGGTGGAAGTATACGAAGTAGTTGTTTCATCACAATCTTTTCCAAAATTGATTATCCATGAGCTGCGCCAAGACGTCTCTGAGTCCATGAGTCCAACCTTCTCACCATGATCCCATCAAACCTACCAAAGTTTATGTCTTTCCAAAGTAACTACAGCCTCAGACTCCAATTATCTGCCCTGAATCTTTTTCTTCATCAGCGGTCGGTTGCTTCATTGAAGAGAATATCGGTTTTCACGACTAAGGGGAGTTGTACCGAGTTTGCCTTTTCAGCCTTTTCAGCTCACCTTTGGATTATATCTTCAATTAGGAACTCCGTCTTTACAGGCACGGACTGGGCATGTTCGCAGGGACGAACGATACGAGAACAGCAAGTCTAAGTTGCAATGAACGATCCCATATATAAATAAATCAAAACGACTGAGAGTAGAAGAAAAGCAATTCAAACACAAAAAAACAATCACGTTTACAAAATATACATGTACTAGTTAACATTCATTAGGGAGGTAGAAAAAGAAATCGAGAAAAAGCTCGCTCGCGTGCTCCCAGGATCGAATCCCGAGGGCGGCGCGAGCTACGAAAATTGCAATTTTCTTGATCTTCTGAGCGCTCCAATGACCACTTAGCCGCTTAGTCGCAGGACTACTGCTTGAGCTACTCGATTAAAAGATTCCCTCCATATCCTCCTATATGAAGCATATGGCAGCGCCCGTATGTGTCGAGGAGGGAGCGGTAGAGGTCGGCGATGCGTCTTGCCTCTTCTGTGATTTGGATTCTTGATGCTGATGATGCTTTCAGTCATTGGAGACCAATTCCCATTATCAACTATCCCAACAGCTTCAGTTATACCACACGGTCGATACCGGATCCACCAAGCGATACTCTTCAACGAGCTGGTGATATCCCGCGATATGAGATCTGGGCATGGAGGACAAGTGCGGGTCATTTACAGAATCCTCATCAACCTTAGCGGCGCCAAGGGTAACGATAGGCACCGCCCTGTCGCGGCCGAGATAACCGTGTAATGACGTCAATCTCAGAACGAACTTTCACAGTCTCACGCAATGACTCAGGAGCTCCCGGACGCCAGTCGTCTCTCTGCCGGGAATCAATTGTGTTTCTGGATGCAACGAGTTGCTGCGGCTGAAATGAGCCTCCGACGTCATAATTTTTCCACTTTCGTGGCAAGACGGAAAAGATAGCTGGCGTGCGGCTGAGCTTGGGGCCTGTCATTTTGGGACTCCGACTCCGAGGCAAGGCCTAAAGTCACGACAATAAGGAAAGGCGGGGTCAGTATCGCACCTTCCCTCCCTCCCCCTCCACGCTTGGGTCGATCCGTTCACTAGAGAATAAAAGGCGAGAGGGATAAACCCCAACGGATAGCAAGCACCATGGTTTGGCCAGTTCTCGAGAAGTTTCGCCGGGAGCGCAAGCCTCAAGACTCCATCGCCAGCGAGGGGTCAGACCCTGAAGAGGAGCTGCCGCAATCAACGGCAAGTTTCATTGGGCACCTGCAAGAATCCAACAAGAAGCCATCACTAAACCCCATCGTCCAGGGATTCTCATGTACTGCCTGCCATGACCTGATCACCGATTCAGTTGCCGGTGTCGGCGATGGAGTAATCAAAACCAAGCTTGGACACCTTAAATCGAGCGCCAAATCAGGATGCGCCCCATGCAAAGCGATCAGACAGGCATTCAAACATTTTCGTGCAGCTGACAACTTGGTCGGCTGGCAAGACCATTGGCGCTTGCATAGCGAAATGCCGGGAGATAGTGAGAGTGCGTTCGCGGCACGGGGCGAGGACTACATCCCCCGAAGCAATACAAAACACATGTGGATCGACGCCGGTGATTTGGACGTCGAGATACATGTAGGTCCGGCTGATCCATTCTTGGCAGTTGAGAATCGGGTTGTCGTGGTTCTGCAAGGGACAAGAATAGATTGGGAAACTCATAAGCGCTCGCATCCTATTCAACTCTACACGTGGATACCTAGTCCGTCTCCTCCGAAGGGTATCGGCGTCGATCAGGATAACAGACTTCAGCAGCCGCTGGCACCTCTGCCGCTCTTCGGGCCATCATACGACGTACCCAGACGCTCCGATGATCCACACTGTCTGCAGACGGCGAGGGGATGGTTGGAGGACTGCCTGTCTACCCACCCTGACTGCCATGGAAAGAGGGGTTTAGCGAAACCTCAGCTGCCAAATAGGGTTTTGGACATATCTGCGCAACGCGTTCGCATCCTGGAAGGGGCCGCCATCGAAGCAGACTATGTCACCCTCTCATATTGCTGGGGAAATCCGGAAACGCAGCGGCTGAAAACGACAAAGTCCAATCTTGACTGGCATCGCCACGGGATCGACTGGAATGACTTGTGCAAAACCCACCAAGACGCCATAACCATGACGAGAGCGCTTGGGTTTTCATATCTCTGGGTTAGCAAAGAACCACTTCTCCCATATCAATACTCTCACTTATCAGAGCTCTAACGGTACTGTCTCCTGATAGATTGACGCGCTCTGTATTGTCCAAGACGATCCCCAAGACTGGGCGGCCACGGCGTCCCGTATGGCTGACATCTACGAACATTCTACACTGACCCTCTGCGCTACTTGGTCCGCACACAGCGACGGCGGCCTCTTCTCAGATCGCTACGCGGGACGGCGAGACATTGACGGCCCTGCTAAAAGAATGGCCACTCCGCACCGTGTCGGTACTAAGCCGCCCATCAACGCCCGCTTGGCTTTCAAGCAGCATTTCTACGACCAAACTATGAAGGAGGCCCAAGACTTGGGCATTGCACCAACTACCGACTCAGAGCCATTGCTCACTCGGGGTTGGTGCCTGCAGGAAAGGCTGCTGTCCCGGCGCACCCTGAGCTTCACGCGCGAGGAGATGTATTGGGAATGCAAAACGAGGAGGAGGTGCGAATGCAAGGAGGCTGATAGACGTGAATCCAAGTCTCGAGTTGTACACTTCTCACAGGCTAGTTCAGCGAGCCATGCCGTGCCCACAAGTTCCAGTATCGACGAGGGGAAAAGCAGCGACTCCGATGCGTGGAGAGACCTGGTGACAACTTATACAGCAATGTCGCTCACTTATTCGAGTGATAGACTCCCGGCACTTTCCGGACTAGCTCACCGCTTTTACGAGACCAAGGATGATGTGAAGAGTCAGAGTGGTTACCTCGCCGGGATTTGGCAGTGCGACCTAACCCCATCGCTTCTCTGGTCCATAGAGCCGCACATGGCCACGGGAGTCGACGGGACAAAGGTGGCCCGCCACGTTCCTCGCCAGGGCTATTTCGCACCCTCATGGTCATGGGCATCGCGTGAGGGCCAAGCCAACTTCTCCAACTTCGAGCCCGACACCGACCTCGAGGTACTCGATGCCTCCTGCACATACGGTACCGATATCTGCGGTCACTGCAGTGAGGGCTCCCTAACCGTCTGTGGGAGACTAGTGCCGGCGACTCTGAAGCACAAACATATCAATCGAGACCCCGACCCGCTCTTGGCTGACAAGTCACTCTCGACGCAAAAGTGGTCGAGGGCGTACTGGATAGAACAAGACGGGCTGTGGGGTTACATCCAAGCCGACACCGAACTTGGAGTGCCTGGACATGAAGATTTTCTACCGTCTGGTAGTCGAGTTTTCTTGCTTAGACTTGGGTGGGAGTCCGCTGATTTTGCGAGGGCCAGCTGTGGACTGGTGTTGAGATATCTCGAGGATCGTGATAGGTACGTGCGGATAGGAAAGTTCACAAAGGTGGATGATGTCAAGAAATTGAGGTTCGTGAAGACGGCCGAGGGACAGAAGATTAGAGTTGATGATTATTTTGAAGGGGCCGCAGTGGGAAAAGTAACAATTATCTAGACCTCGATGGAAGAGATAAGCATGTACGTTTTCGTTGGGGCAGGCCGCCTGGTGTTGATATCTCGTCAGATATTAAGGACTCTGTGGAGCGGAAGGTGAAAAGCCTGATCTTTTTTCCTGTTGCGTCTGATATTCATGGCATCTCCTCTTCTCGTGAGCGCCGAAGTCCGGTTGCTGTGGCTCTACATACTACCACCCCGACGAGGAGGAGGAAAGAGGCCCGAAGAACTCGGGCGCGTCAATATCGCTCCCCAGATAAGTAAGCTTGACGCCAAAGGACCCCTCTGTCCTCACTATTCCTCTCATCTAGCACAGCCTGGAGCTCCTCAGACCGAACTCACCTTGACCGACACCCTAAATTGAACAGCATCTTACGAGAAGCGCTACGAGGCCAGTTTTGGCAGTCATACCCACACACCTTAACAGGACCAAGGATAGTTTGTATCAGCCTCAACCTCATACTTTATTCTAATGATTTATTACGAAGAAATATGGATATAATCTATGAACAACGACCGTGAGATTTGAGGGAGTGGTGAAGAGGAAAAGAGGCGGAACAAGAGCTGGGGATCAATCCCGGCTGTTCCGATCATATTGCTTAGTCATCTTTCCCCAGATCTCCCCAAACTTTGAAAAGATCTTTGGATGCCGGGAGAGACGAGACATCATCTTCTTCAGAGAGACTCTTGTGTCTTGAATTTTCCTCATACGGCCCCGTATGAATATTCGGCCGAATAATGGTTTCTAGACCGTCTCAAAGCGACTCTGGCCATCTAAGACCACGATCTGCATCAAGTTCCTCGCTTTCCGCAGAAGAGATCCCTGAAGGTATCCTTGGGGGGCTAGTCATCGCAGATGGGCTGGGCTAATGCCACGATTGGGGTATAAAAAGTCCCGGTCCGGGTGTGAGCGGTGCAAAAGGCGGCGTGTCAAGGTCAGTGTGATGCCCTTTCCTCACAGCCTCCAGCTGACCGCCCAAAATTCCTGCAGTGTGATGAACATCGGCCATGTGGAGCGTGTGCCAATCATGGAGTCACCTGCAGTCTTACGACGGATTCCACTTCATCTAGGTGCACCACGCCTTCACCGGGACCTAAAGCACTCGACGAGCTGAATTCTCAGGGCAGGAAGCCGCGAACCCTCTTGCCCCTCCCACCCCCTACAATCGCCTCCCCGGCTACTGGAGCCTGCGAGGAACCAACCCCTTCGCCCCTACCGCCAACAGATGACTCTTCAGAATGTCGTCCTCGCGGTTCGGACGTGGAAGGAAGCTCACCTATGCCGGCACCTACATTATGGGCCGAAGACCTCCAATTAATGCATCATTACACGCTGGTTACGTGCCATACACTACCGAGGGGCGACGAAGTCCTGCACATTTGGCAAAGCGAAGTCGTCAAGCTCGCCTTCACCCATAATCCCTTGCTACACCAGATCCTAGCCTTCTCGGCCTTCCACATGGCACACCTCAATCCAGACAAACACCATCAATACTCCGTTCTTGCCCTACAGCACCAGACTGAAGCCGCCCGCGGATTAAGAACATCGTTGGCTGACCTTGCTGCCGAACACTCCGAGGCGTCTTTTGCGGCGGCATGCTTTCTCATCTTTGGAGCCTTTGCCCGGTTATCCCTCAGCTCTGCCGCCAGAGGCGATAGCCCGCGCCCAATGCTGGCTGATCTGATCAATGTCTTTACATTTGTTCGTGGGATGAACATCGTCTTGCACGAATCAAAGAACATCATGCAACAAGGCTGTCTTGTCGATCTCTTTAAGCTACCGGTGTACACGAACCCCGTGTCCCCTCTCCAGGAAATGTGTGAGGATCTCGAAAGTTTAGGGTCGCGGATACGTCACGCGGGCATTCAATATGACCCGGCCGTCGTACGCATAATCGATGGCGAGATATTTAAACTCGTCAGAGGTACCCGGGACGCCATAAGAACATCATCGACACCGGAGGTGCGCGCCATCTCCCTATGGCCCATTGTTCTATGCGATGAGTTCCTAACTCTGTTGCAGGAAAGACATCCCCTGGCACTCATAGTAGTTTTGTACTACTGCATTATCGTCCATGATTCCGAGGCAACCGCATGGTTCACGCGTGGCTGGGGGAAGAGTGTGGCTTCGGATATTCGAAGTCTTTTGTCGCCCTCGCATATGAAACTCTGTGAATGGGTGTTTCATCACATTGGCTATGTCGAATGATTAGAATACAATCTATAAAATTTTGTTCTATGTACAGAGCCTGCTCCTTTATTATAATGAGTCTAGAATCCATGTTTCGAATTGCATGAGATATGAATCCCCACAGGAAGTGAAAGAATATGCGCTCCTTATTGTTGTGTAGTATCTATTTCCTTTATGGTCAAATAGTTTTCTTTCTCCCCTTTTGCTCCAGAAGAGAAATAGGTCCTAGAAGGGTCGTTGGAACTTGGGATTATTCCTTATCCGGTCGCCAAACTTCCCAAACGCCCACGGCACTGGTGCCATGACAAGAAGTATCAGGCCGAGCAGAGTATTACCCCACCCAAGCCCCAAGGAATCATAGACCTCAAGCCCAAACAAAGGCAGGATCGCCCCGAGAATACTTCGGAGGACGGCGTTAGCAGCGGTAACGGAGGCGGCGTGCGCGGAATACGCGTCGACGAGGTAGGCCTGGACGCTCATGAACAGAGCCATCATGCCGAATCCCTGGATTCCGGTGCCGATCATGGGTGCAATCCAGTGGACATGCTTCTCAGCTGTCCAACCGTACATTATGAGTCCCAGAGGTAGGAGAAGAGCCGCAGGCCCCGTAATGATGAGACTGAGCCGGTCCTCGGGCTGCGGCATCAAGCTCTTTGCTTGCTTGTTCTGGATAATGCGGTCGGAGAGGAAGCCGGTGAAGATGAGTCCCAGGATGTTGCCAATACCGCCAGCAATAAAGGACAACCCGGCTCCACGGGAGTTAAAGCCGTATATGTCCACGTATACGAAAGTGAAGGTGGTGAAGAGGATGTAGAGTATCCCGTATATAATGGCGATGTAGCAGCACATAATTGTGACAGGCGGCAAGGCGACGAGCATCTTCATTGGCCTGACGATCGCCGTCACGAATATCTCTCTTGGAGACCCGTCGCCCTCGAGTTTCGATCGGTAGTTGGGGTTTCCGGTTTCTTTTCGGAGCCGTGCCGCTTTATGTTTGAGGAGCGTGGGCGGGTATGTTTCGCGGAGAGCCGCGAATGACACGAGAGTAACAACACCATACTAGCAACGAAAGGGGTATCAGCGGTGGAATGGGGTTAGATTTGTGGCCGTCTGGTTCACTCAATTTAGGCAATCCACTTACAACGATGGCAATGATCCAGAATACCCAGCGCCAACCAATCTCTTCCACGAAAAATCCGGCGCAGACAGGTCCCACAACTGGCCCGATCAGAGGCCCAAGAGACCACAAAGCTATAGCCCGACCTCTCTGTTCCTGCGGCATCAGGTCCACGATGGATCCGCTGCCGATCGTCAGGGCCGCAACGCCGGCGAACCCTGCGAAGAAACGGAAGGCGATAAGCATCCCCATGTTCTGGGAAACGGCGCAGGCGATGGTGAAGATGATGAAGAGAACATTGCACACATGATAAACTATTGTCCGTCCGTACAACTCGCTCATGGGTGCCAGGATCAAGGGCCCAGTTGCGTATCCGAGGACGAAAACCGAGACGACGAAGGTAGCGAGCTGGTTATTGTTGACATGGAAATCTTTCAGGATTAAGGGGACTCCAGGAGCGAGCATAGCGGAAGCGAGGGGGCTAGAGAGGGGAAAAGCATAGATGATCAGCGGCCCATGTTGGGAAATAGAAGAGAAACGAAAAGGAGAACAAAGAGAGATCGGTTGACTTCGTGGGCTTTTACTTAGGAGATCAACTCACGTTACGAAGCACATTAGGGATAATGTGCTGATGATGCCCCATTTCCTCGCGGGTGGCCAATTCAACGGATTCTCGGGGTCATTTTCGTTTTCCCAATCTACCAAGATGACCGATTCTGAGGCTAGATTGGGGTCGAGTGTGTCGATTGTGCCTTGGTGCGAAGACGGTCGGAGGGACGCTGAGTTCTTCGTTTCCGACTCCATTAGGAAATCTGTTTTATCTCACCGAGTGCAACCAACTCGTTGGCTTCACGCAGAGAGACTTGAAAATTAAATTGTAACAAAAGGGAAGAAGAAAAGTGAAGGATGGGTGCAGGGAAACTCGTGCTGGTACCAACCCGACGAGAGGATGTTTCGTAGCATTGCACAGAAACGGAAGAGGAAGGTATTTAAAGCTGTTTAAAGCCTTTTTAGCCAAGCCGCGTTCCCGAGCAAGCGGATTCAAATCGGGCCCGATAACTCCCTTCGGACAATAAAGAGACAACGAGTTTGCTTTTTGTATCATTTCTTTTCTTCTACTTCGTATTCGACCCCTAAATACCCTTCTTCAGGATCGATCCGGCGTGTGACTGTGTGGTCATCGTCTGTGGTGAGACCAACGCGGGATGCAGCTAATCTTAAACAACAAGCCAATGGCAGCGAGATCCGAGACCGAGCCAATCATAGTCTCGATCCCCACGCAAGCAACTTTGCAGGGTCGCATGCGACGAACTTGTCTCAGATGGGAAATACGCGGAAGGGAAATCTGGATCGTCGCCGACATGTGTTCGCCCGGTTTCGCGTGGCATTTTAATCTACGCCGCATAATACACACGGAAACGTTGTAATCACCTCAAATTGTATTGGAGAATTGAAGATTGATCGACATTAACGAGATATGGAGATCTGGAGTTATAGTAGCAGCAAAGGACCGAGATTGTATAAAGAGAGACGGAAGGCCGGGTGAAGATGGCAATGGAGACTCATCGGGTTTCTCTCGTTATTCCAGATCAAGTCCGTGTATTGGATCGTTCACGATAACAGCCATTCAAATTTTCACCGCTTCAGCACCCAAAAATGGCCGTCTTATCCGTCATATTCGGCAACAAATGGCCCGCTTTCCTGTCGGCGGCGGCTGCGTGCCTCTCCGTGTTCGTCTGGCCGAGCTTGATAAGTTCCCTCCGCATCTGGAGACTCCCGGTCGTCGGCACAGAATGGGGAGGCGCTGAGAAGCGAAGGTTGGCCTATTTGTCGGGTGCGAAAAAGGTGTATATAGCAGGGTATCAGAAGGTATGTTATATGGCGACGCAGAATCTT
This sequence comes from Scedosporium boydii, assembly GCA_002221725.1. Classification (NCBI taxonomy): domain Eukaryota; kingdom Fungi; phylum Ascomycota; class Sordariomycetes; order Microascales; family Microascaceae; genus Scedosporium; species Scedosporium boydii. The sequence goes on from NJFT01000166.1 coordinate 18,934, forward strand.
TGTTTCCGGTTTCGCTGACTCGTTGCGTAGTTCAGGGATGAGGTCTTCAGGATTACGACGTCTAGAAGTGAGAATAGATCATAGATGGCACAAGGTATCGTTGAGAAGCTAACAAAATATGATAGACACTACCGTTGTCGTTGTGCCTGGGAAATACCTTCCCGAGCTCAAAGTCCCTGATACCGTGGTCAGCATGGAAATCGCTGTTGACGAAGTACGTATGGACCCTATTCCATTCATAGAACCGCAGCGGAAGGGCAAAGTCCATGAACTGACACGGTATTCCATAGGCAATGCAGACAAAGTACACTAAGATCGAGACTTACGTTCCAATTATCCCCTTTACAGTGAAGGCGAATTTGACCCCGGCTTTGTGTAAGTCGAGCTGCTCTGGTTATCTTGGGTGATCGGGATCGTGGACTGACATGGCGGTTCCCGTCGCTGCAGCTCGGCTCAATCCCACCATTTTCGAGGAGGTGCAAGAGGCATTCGAGTTGGAAATGCCCCAATGCCCGGACTGGACATCGATAAACATCCACGAAAAGCTGTTGCGCATCGTCGCCATGGTGTCCGGCCGGGTCTTTATCGGCCCCGAACTATGCCGCTCCGAAGCCTATCTCGATGCTTCCATTAACTACACGCTGGATGTTATGGGAGCTCAGAGGGCCGTTGAGAGAATGCGGCCATGGCTGAGGCCCTTCCTAGCTTCTCGACTTCCGGAGGTAAAGAATCTTGATAAGCGCATCGAGGAAGCCGTGAAGTTCATATCGCCCGTTGTGGAGGCAAGGAAGGCGATTGCGCTTGACCGGACGGCGGAGAAGCCAGACGACCTGCTTCAGTGGCTCGTCAACGCCCAGAGCAAGTTTCCTGATAAAAATAGCCAAAACCTCGTCAGGGTCCAATTGGGCTTGAGCTTCGCTGCCATCCATACGACGACCCTGACTGCGACGAATGCGTAAGTCAACAATAACTTTTCCCCTCCATCGGAATACGGGCATAGGCTCCAATCTGATGCTTTATTTTTTCTCCTCAGGTTTTATTCCCTTGCTGCGCTGCCCGAATTCGTCGAGGAACTCAGAGAGGAGATACACAGCGCTTTGGCTGATAGTGGCGGTGTGCCTACCACCGTTGCTCTCCAGCACATGAAAAAGCTTGACAGTTTCCTGAAGGAGGTCCTCCGCATGTATCCGGCTACAATGGGTGAGAGACATATTATACAACCCTGTCCCCTCGCCAGAGTATGCAATGGCTAACATGAAATGTAGCTTCCTTCCAGCGCAAGGTCCTCAAGCCTCTCAAGCTTTCCAACGGCCAAATCATGCCTGCCGGCGTCACCATCGAAGTCCCTGCGGTCGCCATCAACTTTGATCCCGAGGTCTTCCCGGACGCCGACACGTTCGACCCTCTACGATTCTACAAGCTTAGAGAGGCGGCCAAGGAACACAGCGTGGCAGAGTCGGCGCTGAACCAATTCGTGAGCGTGAGCACGAACAGCTTGGGTTTCGGTTACGGGCGTCACGCCTGTCCCGGAAGGTTCTTCGCCGCCAATGAAATCAAGTTGCTCTTGATTCATGCCATGTTGACCTACGACATGAGGCTCGTCGGTGATTCGAAAGAGAGGTATCCTAACCTCGAGTTTGCCCATATGGTGAGTATTTTTTTCTCGTTCCAGGATACTATTTCATTGTGATATGCAACCTACATACTGATGAAAAAACTGCAGTGCATTCCGGATCCGAAGCGCGAGCTGTTATTCAAGGCGAGAAATACCAACAAGTAAAGCGGTTAAAAAGAGTAAGGAACATGGTCGGGCCAGGCTAGAGAATGCCATGCCAATAGTTCTGATAAGTTGCCCTCGCCATTCGCCGTTTCTCCAGCATGGTGAGGAAAGGAGTTCTATTTTTGGACCGACACGGCCCTTCTTGTCATTGTTTATCAAATGGAATATCTCACGCTTATGGAGTAATTTCTAGAGAATTATTGTTTCAAGAAACAGCATGTAAGACGGACCTGGGATAATACATGTTGTGAACAAATTCGATGACTCTGAAATGCCGAAACTTCTGTTATTGACTCGGTGAAAGAACCCTATCAGACTATCAGCAATGAAACATCCAAATAAGGTTAGTGTGGGATATGAAGCATGACGATGTTGTTAAAGACACCTTAGAATTCCTTATTTAAGCCCGAATTCCTCACAGTGCTGCCTAATCTCCCATGTTCCAATGGAGCTGCAGTTCGAACGGAACAGCTGCAGGCGACATTGGCTGCCGCGCAAGTCTGGCACACCAGCGGTCGTCCTCTTTTCGGGATACCGCTGCCCCGACAAAACAGCGCAGGTGGGCTGTGTTGGCAATAAAAATGCCGAGGAACTCCTTTGTTTACCCAACTTCCACATCAACCTAGGTAATATTTCAGGTTCCACTGGAGCAACGTTGGCCGGGCCTTTGACGAGGAGTCAAAGGGCCATATCATTCCTGACTGGAACAGCTTCTTGGTAGATGATTTATAAAAGTAGGCGGGTCGACATCAACACAAACGCCATGCAGATTCGAGGAATTGATCCTCATTCACACCTGTGACCTGTCACGACTCTCGTGAATAACATCAACCGAACCGCATCCAACACCAAGGATTAAGATCAATACAAAGTATTAACTTTAGCAGCTGCTGAGGCCCAGGTATATTCTCCATTTTGAGCTCTGCATTCTCCGAAAATGCGACCCTGAGATTCATTTCAGATTACTTGGAAATAGACACTACGCTGACTCTCGCCGCAGATTCAATCATGTCGAGTGCCTCCGATCCAGCCACCACCATTGGCCCCATCCCAGACCCAAGTTCAGTGACGATTGTCTTCACCGCCTACCCGATCCTCGAGTCGCTCGCCTCGTCGCTTACCCCCAAGGACCTCTACCACCTAGCGCAAACAAACCGGTTGCATTTCTCATCCATCCTCGGGTCCAAGGAACTATTCCATGCTCTTCGGAGGCGGTGCATCTGCGACGGGAGGGGCCTACAGTGGCGCCGGGACAGCCAAGCCTCAACACAGTATCTCTGGCCATACTGGGTAATTGGGGATGAGTACGAGGCATACGCCGCAAGGATGCGGGCTCGCGTGGGAAGGGCCGAGTGCGGCGAGTCGAAGTCTTCTCCCTGCTTCAAGTGTGGGATCAATGTCTGCGAGGAGTGTCGGGATTATCCAAGAGAGGAAGCCTATCACCCCCAGTTCTTCGGCTACCCGCGACCTCATTTAGATGCCGCTTGCCTGCCGAGGAACATCATGTTTCTCTGCCCACCATGCGAAAAGGAGGCTGAGAAGAAGAGCTTGGAAACACTTGGAAGCGACAGGTGTGATTGCAATCTTTACACGAGGTGGATATGCATAGACTGCGTGGAGAAGGAGGACAGGTTCACGGGCGACTATTGTGGGATGTACACTCAGTTTCGAGACTTTAGGATCGACCGTGATCCACCACCCACAAAGACCATCTGGGAACACAGTCTCGCGGTATGTTGCGATCGTCTTCCCCGCAAATATCTCTCGCCCTGCACAATTTGACTTAATAACCGGTGAGATATAGTTCTGGTGTCTATGCGGCGCAAGCGTCCCTCAAGAAGCCCGAGCAAGATGCACTCTGTGTCGACGGCGACACCTGCCAGAGAGCGAATGGCGAAGAGAAGGTGAAGAGTGCAAACAAGCCGCACAACGAGAACTAGAGCGACAGGCAGCATCGTAGCCGTTTCGAGACGATGACGTTTCAAGCTTCTGTCACGCGATTCGCCGTGATCATGGCCGATATCCAACGAAGCCTGTGAAGGAGGAGACAAATATCTTGTCATGCATGATGCTGCTACTGGACAATCTGATTCGGGCTTCATCTCGAAACTTGAATCTGCGGTCGTTGTAAATTACTAATCCAGCGTTCAATCAACCTACAAATGTGTTCAAATGCTGTTGCCTGTTGCCTTGCCTGGAATCACAAGATCTTGCACTAGAAACCCAGGTATCCAAGATTACTCGCCTGTGGCTGGCACACGCATGTTGTGGCTAAAAGTTGGGCAGCGAAAGCTATCACGGATTCCTAGGCCCCTACATTCTCCGGATCCCCCACCCCGGGCCTCAGTCCACCCCAGGGTTTCCTTGCTTGTCCAGGCTTCCCAAATTGAAGCGCCCAACTCAAACCTTACAAGCGGTAACGATCCCAACTTTACGGCTCTTTCCAGTATTACAAGCCCTCTGACGCGTCCTAAACACCCACATTTCTCTGTCTCCCACCATTCTTATCATGGATTCCGCCCCGTCCTCTGCCTCTCTCGAAACCCCCGCCGACCTGCGCAGGGACGCTGTGCAAGGAGCGTGCAGGCTATCCGAAATACTCGACCGCGGGAGATCAAACGCCGTAGAAGTCGCAGCTCAAATTACCGAAGATGCCACTCCGGCCAGCGTTCTCACGAGACTCCTTTCTCTCGACCCAGTGATCTCGGCGGCCTCGCCACCCTCGGCTACATATATCTCACGTCATGAGGCCCAGAGAGAACCTCAAGTAGGCTTCAGGAAGATCGGCTTCGGTCAATGCGGCTTGGTCTTTGAAAGACCAGGAAGGGGTTACGTCTCCAAGCTCGCGCGGCCCTTTTTCCACGATTCGCTCAGGAACGACTTCCTTGTGCACTCCCAGGTCTCGGAATGCTTTGAGAAGCACAAGACTGCGCCTCAGTGTCTCGTCCCTGCCGTCTACTCCTACGTCGCTAAAGACGACAAGACCTGGTGGGATAAGTATGGGCCACTCCTGGAGAAAACCGACGATTTTCCCACCCCCACCAGGGTTCTCGTCACCGAACGGATCCTCCCCCTGCCAAGAGCCGCAAGAAATGCTCTGATCCACCTGTACTGCGCGGAAGAGTTGCAGGAGAGTGCCCAGTCTAATCCCCTGAATCGAGATTGCCTAGCTCGTGTATACCTGGGCAGGACTTGTCCAAACGCCGCGGGGCAACCCACTCCAAATTTCTCTCTCAGGAACTTCAATTTGCACCTCGATCAGATGTTATATCTACATCTGCCCGTCAATAAATACGCCAGGGCAATGGCGGAATCGCTCGCCGTCATTCACTGGTCCGCCAACGTGGACGGATATGACATAGAGTTCGTGCTTGGCAGTGAACCCGAAACTAGCCGTCTTATCTACTCGCAGCCCCTCTCGAAGCTTCTCAGACTGACCGCGCAGAATCTTGCTGATATGCCGCCACACCAGAATTTAGATCGTATGGTGCGCGCCAACCACCGTGGATCCTTTATGAGACTATGGGTCTTGGATTTCAATCTTTGCACCCGGTTTAAAGCAGAAGCCATGTCTGACTCGACGCAACACCCAGCCCTTCTTGAGCAACTTGTTCTCGCCTTCTTTGAGAATGACCCTTATTACCCACTTCCTATGATGGAATCCGACGTTGAGAAAAATCTGTGGTCGGAGTTTAGAAACCAATATCTGTGCACGTCGGGCGAGATTCTGGCATCAAAAGATGAGGTCGTCCGGGAACTACCATCAAGATTCATTGAAGCATGTGAACAGCGGGAGCAGGCCAAGTTGAGCGCTGGATTGGGGCATGGCCATCGGGATTTGAAGGGATGAACGCAATAAAGGCAGGCACCTTCTTCTGGAGACTTTTTGTGTTAGAATAGGGCCGACAGACCAACAACTTGATTCCTCTTGTCATGGCGTCGATTTCATTCCTGCGAAAACCGACATTCTACGAGATTGGAGAGTGCATTGCCATCTAAACCTGACTTGGTAACTTGATGTGAAACTGACAGCCCAGAATTAGAAGTAATCCATAGATAGCTCCTACACTTCTCGCTCGGCGTTCTACCTCTGCGACATGTAGCCATCGCGACTTTCCTTTAACTGAACTCACTATTTTGAAAATATTTCAAGGGACTCCCGGGGCGTTTTGTGCGGTTAAGCATTTCCACCACACTAGTGACACAACCAAGAAAAAGCGGGGTTATCTCATGACGGAGACTTGCCTCAAAGGCCGCCCGATTCCTCTGAGGCTCTTGCGATCAAGAGGAACGACGACTTGTATTGCTGTTTCGACGGATTGCTTCCGTGGCATCAACTAAACCCTCCTCCTCGAGGCATTGCTCAAATATGACGTCTTTGTCAACGACCTCAGAATCCTGGGAAGAGAAAGCCCGGCGCAAACGGGAATCGATCCTAGCAGGCATTCCCAAGGAATGGAAGCTGAGCACTGGCGATCTTGAACGAGCCAAGGGGCAGCAAAACCTGACAGGGGCCTTCATCAATAGCTTCCTGGCGCCCGAGACGGTTGCCATCATTTCTCGCGATCCTTGTGAAATTGTTGCCCTTTTGCAAAAGCGCGATTTGTCCGCTCTCCAAGTCGCCACCGCATTTTGCCAAACCGCAGCAATTGCACATCAGATCGTTAGTCAAAACGTCATCGAGATTTCCAAGTATAGAAGAGGAACCGAGCCTCGTTCTAATATTGGGTCCTCTTTAGAATAATTGCCTCCACGAGCTCTTCATCGATCAAGCTCTCTCAGGGGCGAAATACCTCGACGCTTATTTCCAGGAACACGGAAAACCTATCGGGCCACTACACGGACTGCTAATCAGCCTCAAGGACCAGTTCCACGTTCAAGATGTCGACACGACAATGGGCTACGTCGGCTGGATAGGAGGAAAGCTCGGCGTCGAGGAGGAGGAGACGAGGACCTTCGAGAGCCAGATTGTTACCGATTTGCAGTCTCTCGGAGCTGTCTTCTACTGCAAGACAAGCCTACCCCAGACGCTTTTGGTGAGTGTTCATTGCCTTCTAGTCTATTTAGCACTTATTCCCGGGGACTTTGAGGTCGTTCCAGCTGGCTAACGAGCGAGGGAACAGTTTGGGGAGACTGTCAATAACATCATCGGCCGCACACTGAATCCACATAATATGGGTTTATCTTGCGGTGGCTCGTCCGGAGGTGAGGGCGCGTTGTTAGCCTTGCGGGGGAGTTCTATCGGGTTTGGCACCGACATTGGTATTATCAGTTTCTTCCTTACAAGCGATTCAAAACATCTCTACAACCCACTAACTCTTCACCCCAGGCGGGTCAGTTCGTATACCAGCTGCCTTTTGCGGCGTGTTCTCTATTAAGCCCACGCCAGAGAGACTACCCTACCGAGGTGTTGCCAATACTGTAAGCCATAATGAGCAGGATACTGCTATGGCCGCCCCTTTACACAAGACTGCGAATATCGACTGATAGACCGGTACGCAGAATCCCGGCCAAAATACCTATCGTTCCACTGTAGGGGTCATGAGCACTTCACTCGCCGGCCTTGAGTTAGCCTTCAAATCGGTGCTCGAAACAAAACCGTGGCTCAGAGACCCGTCTGTAGTCCCCATCCCTTGGCGGTCGGGACAACTCGAAGAAATTCGCTCCCAAGTAGATCCCAGAGGTAACTCCACCGGCCGCCCGTTGAGGATTGGTATCCTATGGCGAAACATGTCCGTTGAGCCCCATCCGCCTGTTCGGCGAGGTCTCAAATTGGTTGCGGATGCAGTACGTGAAGCTGGTCATACAGTGGTAGATTGGGAGCCACCAAACCAGGCCACGGCGAAGCGAATCCACGTCTCATTTCTCTATGCAGATGGAGCACATGATATTCATCATCACCTGGAAAGGTCCGGCGAGCCTCTCCTCCCAGAGCTGCGCAAGTCTTTTCAGCTGCGTGACGCAATCCCCTTGCTCGACTACCAAGACCTCACTCTCCAGGGGTTAAACTACGAGGCCCAGTACGCGGACTATTGGAATTCAACAGCAGACGAAGGAGGTATGACAGAATTGCCTAGCTAGGATTTTCTCCGTCAGATGTCCCTATCCTTAACACTTGCTCACAAGGGGATATTTAGGCTACGTTGTGGACGCGGTAGTCATGCCTGTGGCCCCGCATGCCGCGGTCATCCCTGGCAAGTACTATCACACTGGTACGTACTTATTCAGCCACGGACGCATTTTAGCTCGAGATTGATACTGATGCAAGTCTTAAATACACAGCCTACACAGAGGCCATCAACCTCTTGAACTACAGCGCCGTTGTGATTCCGGTCACCAAGGCCGACAAGGTCCTGGATCCAATTGATAACACATATGTCCCGCTCAATGCCAGTGACAGGCTAAACTGGGAAGCATGTAAGTTGATACCGCAGAGGGAGCACTGGTGGCGTGTATATAGAGAAGAGACGCCTACTAACTATCTCATTTATAGACGATCCCGATACTTACCACGGGGGGCCTGTCGGTGTTCAGCTCGTAGGAAGGAAGTTTGAAGAAGAGAAAACACTTGCTATTGCTGGTGTGATATACTCTGCCCTCCAGAGCCAAGCTGGTCGTCACCCCTGACCGAGGGAATTCCTTTCAGCTCTTTCAACAAATATTTTTGAAGTGTCGACAGATGAGTTGAAGGAACCGAGTACCTCTTGTCTGCTCGTGCTTTGCTTTGACCACGAATGGTGTTAGGTTTAATAATATCTAAGGTCGTATTATCTTATAGTAACAGTTTGGTTTTTCAGTTTGTCAAGGTACTGTACATTCAATCTTTAATAAACTTTCATATTAGATATATTAAATTCTTTACTTAATTTATGTATAAGAAGATTTATGAGGGGACTTGATGTCACTCCTCGGCCGCGATCTTAGCCTTGACCCAGCCTTCAAGTCCACCGCAAGCGATAATTTCCTGAACGTTGGGAGGCATCTCGCCAACCTTCTGTTCCCACGAGGAGCCATCCTTCTCGGATATCACGACCTTGGAGCGGCGAATATCCCATAGCAGCTTCCAGCCGGTGCGGCGAGTCAGGACTTTCTTGTCGGCCTCGTCCTTGTACGCTTCGCGTAGACGGCTCACAAGGGCGGGCAGTTCGACGCCGAGGAGAGCATTGTTGATGCTGTTGCGGCTAAAGATGTTGCCGAAACTACCGGCAACGACGAGAGGAATCTGTTTCGCCAGGATGGCGGTCGCAGCTTGTTCTCTCGAGGATCCCTGGGTCAGGTTAGAAGATTGCTTCCCTCGAGCAAGATCGGGAGGAATAGATTTTTCTTACACAGCCAAAGTTGAAGCCTGTTACCAGGATATCGCCAGCCTTGGCGGTTGTGCGGAACGCGGTATCGTAGTTCTCCATGCACACCTCGGCCATCTTCTCCTTAGAAATATCATCCTGGTAGGTGTATTTACCCCTACGACAGATCCGGTTAATCGTTGCCTGTTGCTCGAAGTCTTGGAGAGATGTATGTGATGGTCTCAGGAGTTAAAACTTACGGGTAGATGCCATCCGTGTTGATATTATCCCCGTCACAGAAGATGATCTCGCCTTCAATCCTCTCAGGAAAGCCAGGCAGAATATCGGTTAACGACTCTTCATCTTCAGGCGCGGCGGGGCTGCCGGATGACTGCTCTGCGGCACCCTCGCCAGCGCCCTCAACAGTGGCGATCATGCTATCGACCTCACCAAGAAGCTTGTCAAGAGCATCTTCGACAGACCGAGCTTTGTCGACGACATGATCACCGCTACCCTCACCAAGAACGACCTTCTCAACACCCTCGGGCTTCTGGTACCAGCCGGGACCGGCGATCTTACCCCGAAGCGCGCTGGCTGCGACGGTTTCAGGACTCGCTAGGTAGGCCTTCGCTCCAGTATGTCCAAGCCTGCCCTTGAAATTCCGGTTACTGGCACTGATACCGACCTCACCATCTTCGAGAAGACCAGTACCCTAGGACATGTTCCGGTTAGCTATAGGAACTTACTTTCAAAGTTTGGGGAGAGTCAAAAAAACCTACGAGACCGATGCAAGGGCCACACCCGGGGGGTAGAACTTGAGCCCCAGCGTCAACCAAGACCTGCCAGTCGCCCGCCTCCTCGGATAGCTCCTGCTCGGGAGCAGAGGCCGCAGCGATGTAAAGTTTGACACCGGGGGCAATTTTGGCGGGCTCGCCATCCTTGGCCGCCTCGCGGAAGACACGAGCGGCGGCAGCAAAATCCGAGCTTCGGGCGTTGGTGCAGGAGACGAGATAGGCCTTATTCACAGGAATATCTTGAGATTCGAGAGTCCGGACAGGGGTAATAATTTTCACCGAGTTAGGCCCAGCAACAAATGGGGAAAGCGTAGATAAGTTTCTATGGGAATATAGTTAATATAGTACCTTAAATGGAGTGTTTATTTTCCTTTGGTCTTTGTCTCATATTCCGAGGGAAAGGAAATCAGGGGCGGGCGAAAGAAGGCTTACAGGTAAAGCTCCTTGGCATAAGAAGCGCCGGGGTCGGCAACTAGTTTGTTTTTGACAAGCTCGTCGATGCGCTCGTGGTTGATGCGCTCCTTGAGGGGACTATTGAACATGGCGGCGGTGGTGGCCTTGGCGCGATACCAGGAGATGAGTTTCTCATCAACTGGGAATAGTCCTACATCATGTGTTAGCACTTTCTTGTCTGTATTTTTTTCTTCTTTCGCCGTTGAGCCCTACCACTCAAAGCGCCCCATTCAGTAGTCATGTTGGCAATCGTCAAGCGGGCATCGATAGGGATGCTTGCCAAAGTCTCTTCGGAACCCGTGAATTCAAGGGCATGGTTCAAAACTTCGTCCTGGTTGAACAAACCGCACAAAGCAACAATAACGTCTTTGCCGGTGACGCCACGGGGGAGGATGCCAGTGAACGTGATCTTGGCGATTGGGGGTATTCTAGCACGCCCTCCCTTAGCAACTGCCGCTTCACGAGTGCCTCACAGATTCGCGAGCAGAGTCCTAGGGGTAACACGCCGCTGGGAATGTCGTGCTACAGAAGCCTGCTCCCGGGATCTGTGGGATGGAGGAAAGAGGGCTGGGGAAAGTACTTGCTGCCACCAAGTCTTAGAAGTGCTCCATATGCTCGCGGCGTCGGTTCTGACCACAGCAGTGCCGAGAGCTCCTATGCCTCCGTAATGATTGCTGTGGCTGTCGCTGGCGACGGTGAGAGTTCCGGGCCAGGCGTGTCCTGTTCATCCGTTAACATGCGAGCCGTCGATCGTGAGCGCTGGCGATGTCCTACCTTCTTCGACCATAATTTGATGGCCTATCTGAGTTAGCAGGGCTTGCCATTTTCAGTACTCGGTGGTTTTACGTACCTATTCCCCTTTTGGCTGGGTAACTGTAGGCTCCCCAGTTAATGAATGTTTGGAGTTGTTTTGGTCAGGAGTGTGCCTCGGGAGTGGAACTTCATGAGACATATCCAAAGTGAAAGCGCTCCTTAGCGAGAGAGCACTTACAATCGAACACCATGCTGGGCAGCAAACTCCTCCACTACAGATTCTCGGTCAATATACCGCATATGACTGTGCTTAAGGAGGGGTCTCGGGAGCAGTGATCGTGAAACATAGCCGAAGAGGAAAGAAATCAGCCGCGAAAGAAGACCAACCTTGTCTATACTTCTTAAGATTTGCAGGGGTCTGGTTCTGCACATCGTGATCCAAACACTGGAGAGAGAAAAAAGGAAACTTAGCTGGTTGCTCTGTGGCGGCTATCTAGGCAGATGACACCAGGTATCTGGCAGCCGGTTGGTATACTTACCACAATGGCCTGGCGGTTGTCGTAGATCTTGCAGGCCCCGATTTGCATGAACTTCAAGGCCACGGGCCAAGAGTTATCGTGCGTCATGATCCTCTCGGGCCGTATCGTGACATAGTCGCCGGCCCTGACCTTCTTGCCTGAGGGCAGATCTGTGGCGTATCGCTGGACAATCTTTTCGGTGAGGGTCTGGGGGTTATCCGGGGTGGGGGCAGGCCGAGAAGAGCGGAGGGCGGCAGAATTGGGGGTGTTTTCGAGCTGGAAGTGGAAGGTATCTTGCCGTCGGGGCGCGGTGGAAATATACGTACGGCAACGGGACACGGCGGGGGAAAGAGGTCGAGGGTGGGCGATGAAGGTCCGAGGCCGTAATCTAGCGCCGGCCGGAAGAGCAATGGCTCTCCGCTGGAGATACCCGGATGTGAGTCAGGATTCTCTGAAGAAAGGGAGGGAGCTAGGTATTGCTTTCGCCCGGGAGGAAGGGCGGGAGTGAATAAATCGATGGCAGAGGAACTCACAAATGCAGCCATGATTGACAGTTACGGCTGTAGAAACAGATTGGTGTGGATCAGCTGGAGAATCTGTGCTGGGGTGGGAGAGACACGTCCTCGGTGGACATCGCGCATAGAATTTAGTGGGATCCAATGTTACTCACAGCGAGCTTTGGTCGTCGCGGCGCATTTGATGCGGTTGAAGGAAAATGTTAGTTTCAATTTCCAAATAGGAAGCCTTTGATTGGCCCATCAAGGCCAAGGTGCCTGTATCCGATCTCGGTCGTAGTTTCCGAGGCTGGTCTGCGGTCTGGTTTGAGTCACGTGACCTTACTTAGGAAATGATTTGCTGGCAAACCAGGCGCGGTGACGTCATGAAGAACTTAAGTTACTTGCCTCCTGTTAAGAGCCCAAATCAAGCGGTGCAAAAGTGATAAAATGAAAAAAAGGAGGAGACTAATTTCATAGGAAAAATGAAAATGAAGTAGAAACTACGAAGTACATTATATAGTACATAGGGTCTAGATGGGAGCAAGCCTCTACAACCTTGCTTCCATTTTTGACGTTGGAGAAAGAGGTTCAAGGAGTCGCCGCACTGCAGTCACGAGGAGGGAAACCTTGAATATCACGAGATTCGCTTTTCATATACTATGGTCATACACCCTTAGGCCTTCGGATCGAAGCAGGTCGTTGCCCTTGATTAGGAATTCCCATGTGTTCTTTCAACAAATACTTTTGCGTTAAATTTCTTAAAACATCAATACTTGGTTATCAATACAGGCTTTACCCTAGTCCAGTGTCCCCGACAGATTAGGAACAAGAGCTTAGTTCTTGTTATATCGATTCCTGCTTCCTCTAAAATAGATTCGTCAATGACCCGACGGGGTGAAAAGGATTGCTTCGATGGCGAACGTCCCCAGTGTCAAGAGAATAAGATTGAACGTACCGAGGTTAAAAATAACAATAATCAGAACGAAAAATAAAGAGAGAAAATTAAACATAAAGCGTAAAGCGAAATGAAATCTAAAATACAAGGTGCTGTAGATGCATATTATTTCCAATATTGTCCAAGGCCCCATTATCCTTTATTTCCAGTTCAGTTGCTAAGCCTCCAGAGACACCTTACGCCAAACCTCAACGGACTTTGTCATGGGATGTCTGCCAAATTCTCCCCTCAGTATTCATAAGAGAATACTTTAGACATGTTCTACTCTCTAACACTTTCTCTTTATCGCCTATCCAACGTCGAATAAAGCTTGTGCTGCTTCATCGGAAACGAATAGACGAGATTAAGCACGGCCCAACCGAGCATGGTGAGCCACACAGCACGAAACGCATCCATGAATGACGCTATTGTTCCCTCATACCAGCCATCTGGTAGCCTGTGTAGCTGGTCGAGGTCGTCTCGTATGCGACTTATAACGTCCGCGGTCCCTGGTTGGCTGCCAAAGTGTGCCCACAGCTGGTTCTTGAGAGTGTTTTGGTACGCTGCGGATGCGATGGCTAGCCCGAGGGTACCTCCTATGCTGCGGGCCATGTCTGTAGAGGAGCATTGAATGTTAGTCCCCAGTTGTTCATAAGTGATGAACAGTAACCGGCAAGGTGCAACTTACAGACGGCAGACGTGACAACCGCTTGTTGGGAGAGCTTGACAGCAGCGATGGATGCAATTTGAGTAGTTGTCAACACGGCGGTGTAGCCTCCACCAACCAGAAACAAGGCGAGACAGGTCATCCAAGCAGGGCTGTTGGCGCTCTGGAGCGTGAAGAGCGAGACCCCGGCACAAACCACCAGGACGCTAGTAACTATCAGGCCCAGGTATCTACCGGTTGCTTTCATTAGGTACCCCACACTGAGGGCGCCGATAGGCACGCCAAGTGGTGAGGAGAGTAACTTTAAACCTGCTGCAGTGGCGGAGCTGCCAAGCACCTGGAGATACAGTGGTACATAGAACATGGCTGTCATGGCAATCATCACAGAGAGGAGACTGGCAAGGCAACAGGCGAGAAGAGTCCGATCGAGAAGGAGTTTCACCGGAATTATTGGCTGCGGCGCTTTGCTCTCCCACCAAAGGAAGGTGATGAATAGGGCGATGGAAAGAGGAATAGTTGTAAGTGGTAAAGGATGTACCCACGGTACCAAGTTCCCCGCAGAGCTGAGGCCCAGCAGGAAAAGAACAAGGTAACCCAGTGTCATGAAAGCTCCGAAGAAGTCAATGCGACCGAGATACGACTTCTTAGATTGCTTGGGAGGCACGTCGACGAGCAAGTATACCGCCACCGCAGAAACCAAAGCAGGAGGGGCTTGGGTCAGGAACGCAAGCCGCCAGCCGAGGGCGGTGTGATCGTTCAGGAAGCCACCTACCACACCGCCAACCATGGCGCCCGAGCCGTACCAAATATTCGCAATGCCTTGTACTAGCCCTCTCTGACGAAGCGGAACCAGATCTGTTCCAAGGAATGTTGCAATGCATATCAGCCCGCCCCCACCGACGCCGGCAACCACGCGCCCCAAAATCATAGTGTATTGGTCCCTTGCCAGCCCGCAGCAAAGATTCCCAGCGGCGAAGAGTATGTTGCTGACGACCAAACCGGGACCACGCCCGAAGATGTCCGTCAGTCTTCCGAGGATGGGTTGGCAGGCGGCATTAGATATCAAATAGGCGGTGGCGAGCCAGGACAGTTGGTGTAGGGAGTTGAACTCGCTTGCAATGGGTGCAGAGAGTGTGGCGATGATTGAAGAATCGATTGCTCCCAGGAAGACCCCGAACCAAGCTGTGGACATGATGAGTGCCAGTCGCGTAAAGGATATTTTATGCACGATAATGGTAGCTTCATCATCTTCGTCGGTGATCGTATTCGCTTCGGGATTCCCTTTCTGGGCATGGGCCTCGGGCAGTGGTGTTCTCTCTGTCGAACCGGTACTTTCTCCCTCAGACGAGATGGCAGTCCTGCTGCCGAGACTCTCCATGTCGCTGCTGTAGAGACTGTCGGTGTCGCTTCCGCTTCCGCTGTCGACTGTCTCCAAGGCCCTTCTCCTGGATGGAGTCTCCATATCGGCGATGACACTATATTCGGGGCCGGGATTCTGCAGAGCGAGACCCTCCCTGTGACCGGCGTACTGAAGTCGCCTGCAAAGGACTGTGATAATGCTTGACGGGTGCATTAGCAGCTTCAAAAGTAAAGGTTATGGAGAGGGGTCTTTTCTCCTTTTAAACCTATGGAGTGGCCCCCGGGGACGCAGAGATATGCGGGTAGGGTGTTTCCTTCCGGCATTATCTGTGCTTTGCTTCTTTCTCTTAATGGCGGTGGTATTCTAGTGGGCCGTTTTGTTTCCACCATGCTCAGCTAGCCACGGTAAAAGAGAGACGTGTCCCATCGACGCGTCCTTTCCCCTTGTTGATGGTTTGTGGCTGGCACCTGACGTCGTCGATCACTAGGTGCAAGACACATTCTCTCCCTATTCTGCTGTGGTAGGAGAGTTGTAGACACGCTGATGTCGGGAACTCCAGTTTGAGAGCTCCCCGCAGAGGTACAAGGAAGATGGCATTTTAGCTTAATATCGACAAGAGAATCAACGACTCTATTCTTCCTCAATGCGGATGATGGGAGATAGGCTTCTCAGATATAGTCTCAATCGGACCGAAAAACGTAATGGAACTATCGTGTCGAGATAATCATGGCGCTACAAAACGCCTTCGGGTAAGACGCCGATCGTTCATTCTGAAGAACTTGTCTGGTCCTTGTTTTTGGGCTGCGTGGCGCTGTTTCTATTCGCTTGACCCCGATGATCGGTGGCGTTCAGAGGCAGAGCTGATGCCGCTCTCGACACGCTTGGCACGCTTGCGTGATGCAGACCCAGCTGCGATGTCCTGGAAATGTCCCAGAAACCTTAATTTGTCCCCGAGGCATGGTGGAAGAATGGGTAAGTAATTCCAAATGCTCCCCCAGTGCAGTTTCCCAGAAATGGTCCTATGGCTGTTCTTGTAGAAGTGACTTAGGTGGAATAAGACACGAGCAAACCCTTGATAGTAACCGTCTTTCTTCTGGGTGAAGTAAATTTTCAACGAGGAAGTTTTTGAATTCCGTTTTGGGGCTCTATAAGTGCCAGGAAGGGATTTGTCGGTCGGGCAGGTGAGCCTAGCCTCCGCCAGCCACGACCAGCTCTTGCATAATATCAAGTGTATCAAGTGTCAAATACCCTTGACTGGGCTCCACGCCAAGTTTGTTGTTTACGGTTAAGCGCGGCAGATCGCGACAGGGCTGGCTTCGCAAGGACTCCGCTGATGCGATGTTAATCCTGGTCGGGAAGTTTTTGAACTTCCTTCCACAACCTAGGATAGAACTGTGGCGATGGTGCAGCTTTGAGCAGATATGCAGCCTGAACCTGGCTCCAGCTTTGCTAGCCATTGGCTCTAGTAGTCCACGAGGTAGGCCAGTACGAGTGAAGGATCTTATCTTCTCCATCCTTGTAAACATACTTATACTGATGCCTTTCACTGTGGTTCAACGGTGTTAATCTAGTCTGGGTTTTTTCGAGGGGTCGTAAGGCCTATAAAGAACCTCCATTCGAGGCTCTCTCGACCTTCTTCCAGGTTATTCCGACATTCCTACTTTCTATCGAAGGATTTCTTTTCTTTCCCTCTTCTTCTTTCCCGTTAGAACTACGTCCACTCCGACCGACAATGAAGCGACCTAAGGTCCTTGTCGCCAACCGAGGCGAGATTGCTGGCCGTGTCACCGCGGCAGCCCGAGAATTGGGTATGCCCACGGTAGCTATCTATTCCGAAGAGGACTGTTTCTCGGGCTATCGTCAAGGTTGGTTTCTCAAATGCGAGAATATGGCCATAACAAAAAAGACTCATGATTTTGTAGAGGCAGATGAGTCCTATTTGGTGGGCGGCGAAGATGGAATCAGTCCCGGGTATGTTCACCACCGAAATCGGGCCCAAGGCATACAGAAGAGCAAGAGGACTAATGTTGTTTACTTCACGACAGTCAAGCATATCTCGGTGCCGCCCGTATTATCGATATTGCCATCAAGTGTCACGCAAGTCTGATGTACGTTCCACATCACTCGAAAGCCCGTATGACTTCGCTATGTGTTAACAGCCCACTAGTCACCCAGGTTATTGATTTTTGGCAGAGAATGCCCAATTCGCGGCTCAGGTCCGAGCGGCCGGCCTTACATGTATGCCTTCTATCTGCTTAACCGACATCTCTGGCGCATAAGCTGACCATCCCGTACAGTTGTCGGCCCTTCGACCGAAACGATCGAGAAAATGCGAGATAAAGTGGCCGCACGGCAGGTTGCACAAGACCTGGACATCCCAACTATTCCTGGCACCAACGGACCCCTTAATAATCTACAGGAGGCCTACAGTTTCGTCGAGACGTACGCGCAAACCTACCATCCCTGAAGCGGGTGTTCCCCACGGTTTTTACTAGGACTGACGAACCGTCATTCTACATTCAGGCATGGGTTTCCCGTCGTTGTCAAGGCGAGCTTTGGAGGTGAGTGCATCCACACAGATTCGAATTAAAACCAGCAAGCTCCTGATCAACGCGTCTAGGCGGCGGACGAGGCATGAGAGTGGTGCATGAGCGAGGATCCCTGGAAGAAGCCATTTCGGCGGCACGTTCCGAAGCCGGCGCAGCATTTGGAAACGATGCCATCTTTATGGAAAGGTACGAGCTTCGTCTGTCTAATCGCTGGCGATCCGCCTAACACAATCCGATGCAGGTTTCTGCATCGCCCGAAACATATCGAGGTCCAGGTTCTCGGCGACCGACACGGCAACCACGTCCACATCTTCGAGCGCGACTACAGTGTTCAGCGCAAACACCAAAAGGTTGTCGAGTTTGCTCCAGCCGTGAGCATCTCGCAAGAAGTCCGACAGGGTGTCCTGGATGCCGCGGTACGGTTAGCGAAGTGGTTGAATTATGGCAAGTAGCGAAATCATTTTACTTTTGCCTTCGATAAATATCTGGCTAACTCTGGAATTGGATGCAGAGAATGCGGGCACTGTCGAGTTTCTGGTCGAGGGAGAGAAGTTCTATTTTATCGAAATGAACCCCCGAATGTATGCCGTTCCCTACCTTCGTCCACCGTTGTAAGAAATGCAGTCAAGTAGAACATACCGTCACCGAAGAGGCAACAGGGATCGACTTGGTCGTCGCCCAGTTGCGCATTGCTTGCGGAGCCACACTCGAGGAGCTAGGGCTAGTTCAAGAAAAGATCCAACTGAAGGGGTCGCAATCCAATGTCGCGTGACGACCGAGAATCCTTCTCAAGGCTTCCGTCCAGATGCCGGCACGATTAGTCGATGTCGTTTGCCCACGGGCAAGGGCGTGCGCCTCGACCACAGCGACTGTTTCATAGGAGCTCGGATAAGCCCCTACTATGATTCGCTTCTAATAAAATGCATCTTCTCGGGCCATGATCTGGCATCTGCCATCAGGACAGGGGTTCGAGCCCTCAAGGGGCTCCGGATTTGCGGTATCCAAACCAACCAGGCCTTCCTGATCCTCCTCATCAAGCATCCTTCATTTGTAGTAGGAAATTGCTGGACCTCGTTCATAGATGACACGCCGGAGTTGTTCCCCTCGGACGACTCGGTTGATCCGGCGCAGGGTCTCATGAGGTTCCTAGCGGATGCGGCTGTTAACGGCAGTCGGATTTCAAGGGCAGACGGTACGGCCTCATGGAATACCCCCTCTTTCTTTAATTGCCTGTCAATTGCCTTATAATCATTTCTTCTCTGCAGAAGCCACCCGGGCTAAAACGAGACATCGAGATTGGAAGACTGGTGGATCTAAAGTCTGGGCAGGAAGTCGACACGGCCGAGCCATGCCGTCTCGGATGGCGCAATATCCTAATTCGAGAGGGACCTCGTGAGTTCGCCAGACAGATCAGAGCCCATCGCCAAACCTTGATTACAGATACTACATGGCGGGACGGACAGCAATCCCTCTTGGCAACGAGGGTACGTGGCAAAGACTTGGAAGAGATCGCCAAGCATGTTAGCCATGCCTATCAAGGGGCGTACAGTCTGGAGAATTGGGGAGGTGCTACATTTGACGTGATGCTACGATTTTTATATGAGGATCCATGGGAACGCCTGGTATTTTTCTTATCTCCACACCAGACTCTGTCCCTCTGATGCATGCCGCCGTTGAGGAACTGACATTTCGCAATAGCGCCGACTTCGGAAACTCATACCGTGAGTAGTTCCCCGTTCAGTTCCGCCAGCTATCTTCTCCTCTTGGTTCTGGTGCTAAAAATTCTTGGACTTCCAAGTATATTCCGTTTCAGATGCTCCTAAGAAGCACGAATGGCGTTGCGTACGCGGCGTAAGCATCGTGTTCACGATCTTTGCACACACTTCGTAGAACTAACCAGGAGTTTTCATCCAGACTCCCCGATAATGCCCTCTTTCACTTTGTCAGGCTGGCAAAGGACACCGGAATCGACATCTTCCGAGTCTTCGACAGCCTCAACGACCTGGAAAACTTAAAGGCCGGTATCGAAGCTGTTCATGCCGCTGGTGGATTAGTCGAGGGGGCCATCATGTACACTGGCGACATGCTAGAACCCGGCACTAAGTACAATTTGGAGTACTACATGCGCATCGTTGATCATCTGGTTGAGTGCGATTCGCACGTCATTGCCATCAAGTCTATGTCGGGCGTCATGAAGCCTGCGGCAAGTAGAGCCCTGGTAAGAGCTGTTCGCGCCAAGTATCCGGATATTCCCATCCACATGCATACACACGATACTAACGGCACTGGCACTGCAACTATGCTTGCCTGCATCGAGGAGGGGGCCGGCATCGTCGACACAGCAATAGACAGTGTATCGGGGTCCACATCGCAACCCGCAGTTAGCGCTATGGTCGCCTCGCTACAGAACACAGCGTTCGAATCAGGCCGTGGAATTAAAGCTCGACGGAGGCCAGGAGGTAGTCGCTAAAATGTTAGCGATCCAACCGGCGGACCTAGCCACGGGCAAACGGGATGTGTTGTTCCGCGTCAATGGAGAAGTGTGTTTCGTGACTGTTCAGGACGACAAAGGTGAGTTGCCGACATCTCGTACTGGTAGACCCGTCTAGCGACATACATAGGCATACTTACTTCTTCCGGAACAGCGATGCCGAAACGGAAGCTCCAGAAGGCCAACTCCCAAGTCGAGGGCGAAGTAGGCTCCCCGATGGCCTGGCCGCATTGTTCGAATAATGGCCAAAGACAAGGAAAGGGTCGAGGTTGGCCAGACACTGTTGACCGTGAGCGCAATGAAGATGGTATGTGAGAAGAAGAGTAATTTGGAAGATCTCCCCGTTACATTTTGGCAAGTGATACTGATAAGGTAACAGGAGGTCAACATAAGCGCTCCCGTCAGTGGGTTGATTCGGTCTATCTGTGTATCTACTGGCGACGCCGTCGAGAGTGGAGATTTGCTCATCCGGATTGTATCCGAGGGAGCTAATGGCACCATGTAAATTAGATGATGATGGGGCTAGGTGTGGGAGTTCCAAGAGGGTTTCTTTCCGGTCTCGATATTCTCTTAATCGGGAATAAAGCACAAAGGACGAGACAGACTGGGGACCCGGTCAATGATTCCCATTGATAGCTCAATGCGAAAATTGCGCGACTGCCTAATAAGAGCAGCACTTAGCAAGGTGGAATCCAACTCGGTGACGGGCGCATGGTTTAGTGGTATAATTCCTCTTTAGCATAGAGGCGGTCCCCGGTTCGATTCCGGGTGCGTCCAGCTTTTATTTATTTTTTGCCTCACGTTTTAACGCTTCTCTTTTTCTTATTCGAAGGGGACTGGGGGAGATGCTTCTCCGCACCCCCAAATTGCCTCCTGTGCTAACTGAAGGCTGCTTCGGTATTTCCTGGTATGGTAGCGATGGAGTTGGTAGGAACACGGGCGGCGACTCTATTGAAATTCTAAGCCTTTGCTTCATCATAATGCCACTCCTCCACGCTCCACGCTCGATGAAGAACTCTTGCGCGGCGCAGCCATATTTTCAGTCATTTCAACCCCTTGCCGATCCTCATCGCCACCCTTGAGCGGACAGGGGCCTATCGATATTGTCAATACCAGATCCCGCACGACCGTGATGCATTTACGGCGGAACGTACCAATGTCGCCATCCATTGAGTCGTCATCACCATCATCGTCAACCGTCCCCCCTGCAAACCGCCTCATAGTTTGGTAAATGACGTTCAGTAACTGCCCAATGGCCACAATGAACGGTACAAGTTGGCCCACAGGTTTGAGGTTGTTGACCTCTCTGATATTATTCCACATGATGGGCAGTTCTGCTGAGAGAGCGACGAAGGTGATCATGAAGACGGAGCCGAAGAGTAGCATGGCGGAGAACTGAAACTTCACTTGCTTAACGATACCCGTAAACATGGCTTGCACGTCTGAATCCGTATCTTGCAAAATATCCTCCGCCTGGGGAAAATCGCGGAGGCCTTTGCGCATCATGAAGTAGCTAAATGGCGCCATCAGCGCCTCTGGGTTGGTTGAATACGCAAGTTAATAAAACACGACAATCCTCATTTCGCACGAGGAAAAAAATTATTGAAAAACTCACGAATTGCAGCTCCTATCAGAGCGACGGTCCAGATGACCTTTTGTAGTGTCCTCAGCCACCCATACACTGGCGCCTTGGAGAAGAAGAAGGCATAATCACTCTCGCATCCCGACCGATCTAGGACATCCAGGCCTCTCCAGAAGAACCATGTGTAATAGGAAGTGATGAAGGCTAAAATGGTAGAGAGGGCAAGATTCATATTCATCATGTACTTGGCGTTCGCCATTTGTCGAAGGTCGAACGAGGTCATGGGTAGGATAGAGACCACACCGATCTGCGACAGATTCAGCCACGAGAAGAAATAAAGCTCGACGCCCTTCGTAGTCCTCGCGGCGGACTCCTTGAGTATAACGATCCACGTTGCTACGAAGAGACATAGGCCGGTGCTCGTGAAGAAACGGCTGTACTTTGGAATGCCGAGCAGGGGGATGAGACACATGGTTAGGAGCTGGATGTAGAGACTTATCCTGATGCCGAGGCCGTAGAGGTCTGGATCCCCGTCGAATCCGCATTCGTCGGCCATGATGTCAGGATCTCACGCGTTAAAAAGATTATTGCTGCTGGCGACGTAGAATAACTCGAGCAGGAGTCGAGTCAATGGATATAATCTCGGATTGAAGCCTTCGACGTGTCGGCGCTTTTCAGTTCGTGTCGAACAACTCAGCCCCAGCCTGGTGGCTCAGTTCCTGGTCCCCTCCTGACTTGTCCCGTTGTGGAGAAGCGCAAACCCTGCCTCTTCCTGACCAGTCGTATTCGCCGCAGAATGAGACAGAATCGATTCTTATGCACGATTGAAGAAATATTGACAGGGGTTTGGGGCTGAGGCGAGCGCTTTCTGGTCCAATGACCAGCCCTAGCGCTGCATGCGGCTGAAAATAGGCAAGCTTGAAAATGGAAAAAGGGCAGACATTTTGCCGTCTATCCGGTCGATATCAATGTGGATGGTACAAAAAGTGCAACCCGTCGCGATGGGCGAAAACCGGCGCGTCTAGGTTACGGCCCAAGTTTGCGACCAACAACTCCATAACATGGCAACGCAAGGAGACCTGCGGATATGCCCCTTCTCCGGAAACTCCGATCTTTACGGCATTGGAATTAGGACAGGCTTTTACCTTCAGTGGATATCAACGCTTCTCGCGACACTCTTCACCCCTTCCCAAGAAGATGTCCTCCGCATCGTCAATCTCCTCATCCAAACAGCCGTGTTCATCGGCATGGTTGTTCTCACCGTCGAGGAGGAGATTCGCCCAGTCGAGCCCATCATCACCATATGGCTCATTTTCGGCGCGCTATCCAGCCTATCAGGAAGCGGATTGAACCCCGTCGGGAAGCTCAGCGGCGTGTTTCGCGTCCTTCTCTACTCCGCTGTCGCCGGGTACGCCTCGTGGTTCTGGTTCGTGGGCCTCGACGGTATCTTGGAGAGACACTCGGGATGCGATACTATCGCGTTTTTTGGCGCTACTTCGGTGCGCGGACCATTCCGAACCTTCAATAAAGTCGCGGCGATATTCGGCGTCAGCATCTGCGCATTTTTCTTCGTGTGGAACTCCATGGCAGTGATCAAGAGGCTCAACGGGCAGCGATACACCTCTCCGGCGCGGCGAAGACCGAAGGTGCAGATAGAACTCCTTTTTCTGTCGTCCACCATCATCATTATATCGATCGCTGCTATTGAACACCTGCTAGACGCAAACGAGGTCAAAGTCGACGATGTAGCCTCTGTTGGTCAGTTGCTTCCGCTCTTGGCTGGTATTTTTGGACTTACCGAGGTCTTGTGGTCTGTTTTAAGGAAGCGATTGTGGAGGAGGCCTCGTTGTTGGGTTCTGTTTACGAAGCATTTGAGCTGAGGCTTGGGGAGTAGGGTTAGGCGTCAAGTTTGATCTTTGCGAGGTAGTAGAATATACCATACCATTATTTACTCTCGACATGCCATCTTGGCGTCGCATTTCTGTAAGAGATATCCCGAACTCACACCATCGCGGCAGGGTAGAATGCGGGTGAGATGAGGTTTTAACGAAAGCTCCGGGCCGAGTACCGAAGGAAAACGCTGCATTTGCCGTGCCCAGGCCGATCTCAGAACAGCGGTTGGAAAGTCACGGCGTACGAGCTCACGAAACTTGTTATCTTCTTTGAAGAAGTAGTCACATTCAGATAACCTTTCACAGTAACTACTCCATATTCTCATTAACAGCAACGCCTCCACGACTTTCATTTTGTTTCTTCCCTTACTTTTTTCTCCGAATCCTCTCGCCTACCAACCAAATGATTCTTCAAAGTAGTCAATCGAAGAATTATACTCCCTCCGCGCCTCGACTATCGATGAGCGAACTTTGTCCGCCATCGCCAGCGGCCCACACGCCAGAACAGCAGCACTCAGACGCTCCTCCTTCGTCTCTTGAGCGACCTTGGCAATAATAGAGCGCAAATCAGGCCTGCCGTACACCATAGCAGATTGTTCTTCATCGCCGCCGCTTTCACTCGCAGAAGACGACTTCTGACCGGCTCCACCTGCTTCCTTCTCATCGGAGCTGCCGACTGCCTTGGTCTTCCCTCTCGTCACATACAAACTAACATCAGTATCCGAGCGACCAGCGACGATGGCCAATTCCTCGGCAGCAACGGTTCGCATATAGGTCTCGCTACGGTCCGCCCACACAACACTGATATGTTGCGTCCGGCACTTGGCGTCGGATACTGCCCGACGTTGCACATGGTCAAGCAGATAAGGTAGAATTGCCGCGATGCCCGACCCGCCCGCGATCAATAACACGCGGTCATACGTCCACAGTTTTTCTTGCGTTCCGTACGGGCCCTCGACAAGAATCTTGGGTGTTGTCGCGTTGTCTGGTGAGCGAATGCACTCGTCACGCAGCCGTCTCGTCCACCCATCGCATGGTCGGACGAAGAAGACCAGCTTGGCACCACGTGAAACGCCGACAACGCCTTGTGTGCCGAAGCCAGATAGAGACTCGCTGCGGCTGGCCGTGTCTGTGGGGCTGCTACTGCCTGCGTCCTTGGAGCTCCCGGAAACAGGCGCAGCAGGTTTAGGTGCGTCTCCCCAATACGCTAGAGTGAACGGGTGATTCTCATACAGCCTCCAGTTTCCGAGTTGGTAAAGGTAATAGTGCTGGCCCGGCGCAGGCACGAGATGACTATTGCCGAGGCTGACCTCAACTCGGATCATGTTTCCATTTGTATCATATGTCGCTATAGCCTCAGAGAAGCTTACTCCTTTGCCTTTCTTCATCGTGACGTGGACATTGCAGTAGATGAGGCGAATGATTCGCAGGAGCCGATCAAAACCCCAGATGGCCACGAGCGGCCAGAGATACGCATCGTACTCTCCATCGAAAATTGAAGTGTGACTACCAGTGTAAGATTCGGTCAGTAAAGGGATAAAAGCATGGATCGCGATTGTCTGTGTATGCTCTGGGCAAATTGACTCACTAGAAAAGACCGATAATCGTCACGATTGAGAAGATAATGTGGACCATTAAAAACGCCTCATAGATCTGGTTTCGGAACCAAGAGAATGAGAACGCGACAATGAGGCTCATGACAATAGTCGCCTAGCATGGCAAGGAAACCCGCAAGTCAGTAACGAGGAACCGTGTTCTCAGTGTTTTGCCATCAAAGTTACACTCACAACTACTCCTAGATAAAACCATGGTTCTTTCCAAGCCGAACGGAAGCCCGCACCTATTGCCGGAAACAAAACGAATTAGAAATCGGGATATAAGATAACTCCTCGGACAGGGCGCCGGTAGGGAAGAAAGGAAGAGGAGAAAATGACTTACCGGTTGGATCAGTGAGGAAATAAAACGCAGTGTAGCCGATGGAGTGAATGATAGCTTGAAGGGTGGCAACCCGGGCAATGTGCCGATGGTAGAGATTGAACCTGGAAAACTGCCACCCCGTCGCCCAGAGAAAGATGTTGTTGCGAACGCCGAATACCCAGATGAAGGGCAGGTTGGCGTACGCAATGATGCCTGTTCGGTCCGCAACGTAGCGCCAGACTTGGCTGGCAGTGTCGGCCCAACTGTTCGAATGTGAGGGTTTTACTGGTTAGCAAGTGGATATCTCACTGGCGGCAGTAGCGAGGGGATGTGCGTCACTTACTATAGGTTTCCCTGGAAGGCGTCGTAGTTCACGCAACATAGAAGGAAGCTGACAAGCCAGAATGATCCAATCACAAACGCATCCACTCTTGTCGGGAATGTGCATCCCCAGGTTAGCTGCCTGTGCCGATCAGGTATCATCCCAGGCATGGTTATATGCGTGCGCGTCCAGTCATAGGCGGACCCTATGGGGCTCTTCGTCTTGTTCAGGTTGGTGCGTGCCTGGGACCCGCCGTCCTCAATGTCGGAATTTGGTGTTACGGATCCCCTGTTGGTCAAGTGGTGGAATAGGTTTTGAAACATGCCGACGAGAAGAATGGTTCCCCAGAAGCCGTACATAGCCCATCTATTAAGGAAAAGAGCAGCAAAGTTAGCTCCAATATACTCCGACGTACCAGTATACTTGGGGCTGTCCACCACTCCATAAAAGCAGAAGTATATCGACTGTCTATTACAACTTACCCGTAGTCTGTATGTGTCTTCATTTCAAAGTCCCAGGTTTTCTATAAACCGGGTGTCAGCAAACAGTAGACACATAAACTCTGGAGACTAGACAGACGAAGGAAATCTACACTTACCACAGTACGGTAGCTAAGATCAAACCAGGTTCGGTCAATCAATAGAGGAGTGGTAAAGTTGTCCGTCGGAGTGACTTCATCCTTCTTGATCACTGGTAGGCCGTTGATGGCATCCTGTGTGAGGTTTGCGGCGAAGTCTGACTCCGGCAGCAGCTCAGACTCGCCGTAGTCGTGGCAGTACTTGGCAAGAAGACCCTTTCCGGGTTCGATGTCGTCCGGGTTACAGTACACATGGGCGCCCGCATAGATGGACACGATAGTGAGTGGGTTTTGGCAGAGGGACCAGTACTTCTCAGGATCACTTCCGGCGAACGGAATATTTGCATACACGCCGTACAGGGCCATGATGCACTGTGTGGAAGGGGGATCTAGTCTTCCTGATGCCAGTGACGAGAAGGCTCCTAGGAGCACGAAGAGAACGTGATGCCGAGCCATGATTGAAGATCTCCGATAAAGGGTCGTTAGGGAGAATAATGCACAATAGAGGAGCGACCTTGCCGCGATGAGATGCTGAGGCGAGGATCAAACCCCGCCAAGTCTGTGTGAATGAGCAATCTCACGGAACTAGAGCACGAAATTGGGGACAATAAAGACAGTCTTTCTTCAGTGGGCAGCAGGGCAGATGCAGACCCATATATATATATATTTGATGGGACCAGGAAGAAAACAACTTCGTTTCAAAGCGGACCAACCCTGGTCATGTCGTTCAGCACTCTCGTTAGTTCACGCCATGCGGGATCTGGCTGCTAAACATTAGATTAACGTGGGAGATCGTTTCACCATCCCCATGGCTCTGGTCATTCTCCGCCCCCACAGGCAAAGGTTCTGTCCCTTAATAGCGCGCTCCATGAAGCCATATGCATGTGGACTCACGTCTTTTTCTTCGGGGTTTCCACCAGCGGGGCCTGGGTCGGGCATCATTCCGCCATACTTCATAAGGCTAAATGGTTTCGTTCCGAGGCGAGCCATTTTCGTCTTTCCCGAGCCCATTACTCGAAGGACCGTCATGTGCGCTGTCTAGTGCTGCATAAATCCGTGCCCTGATGGCTTCCTTCATATTCGTACACAATCCCATCCCACGGATTCCCACGTTCCCCTGCGAAAACTATGCCTAAAGTAGCAGCGGGAGGAGATGCAAAAGTGCCGTTCTACCCGGGCAGACTGCCCCTTAGTAGTCTAGAACTAGGGTGCCGGGTCCCTTCGTTGTGGGGAGCCGAAGAGAAGTGGGCAGTTTGGATATTAAAATCTAATCTAATCAGTCTATTCTTCCATCAGATTAGATAAGATCGATCATCATTCCAACCTACTATCCTAAATAGGGAATAGAACCGACTAGCAGGGTGTGGTGTTGATTCCATGGAGAGGGTCCGACGTCGGCTCCGCTTCGATTTTTTCCAGCCGCGGTCCAAAAACACGAGAAGAAAGAAAAAAAGCCAAAAACCTTGTTTCCCAGAAGAGGTTGGTGGCCGCCCTATCAGGCAACGTCCCTTGCCGATCCCAGCCATCACGAGTGGCAGGAGAAGAATTTTCATAAATTTTACTTCATGAAAACTTATCACAGGCTGGCCTCTTTCCGACGGCATCTCCCCTGGTCCCTAGATGAGAATATAATATCGGACGAGGGTTAGCCCGGTCTTTATGACCGATTCCCCAACTCCTTCGAAAATTCTTTCTTTCCTGTTTTTCGTCCCCCTCTTCCTCCTCCTTGTCGGATCATTTCCGTTGAGTACAAGTAGCACCAGCTCGTACATAGCCGATCCTGTCACGTTAGAATCTGCATGTGGGGATCGTCGTTTCCGAGTCCGAAAATGCCGTTGAATATTGTTATGTACACTATATGCTCACTACAGCTCGCTCTTATGATTCATGGAAGTGCCAACTGCTTGGCTGCATGTTGCTCATCTCTCAAAGTCAGCCACCCCAAAGCGCCACATCCTGGTGGTGATAGTGAGATCCCGGTGGGATCCCGGTGAGATCTCGGTGAGATTCCGGAGAGGATGACAGATCGTTACACCGCTAGTAAGCGATAGTTAAACCGGAACCGGAGCGTCACGTGGAGAGTTCCCAACCTCTTCAGGAAAGTCAGTTGGTTGAGATGTTCCCTCGCAAACACTTCGTAAAACCTACCGAAGCAAGGAAATACCAGCATCCCAAGACTGCCACGAGTGTACCCCAGTGCTCCACCAACGATGGAAGAACTTGAACTGAGCCCTATTTCCACGGAACACAGAGAGGATACCCCCGAGGATGCTGCCGAGCCGTCTCTGCCGCCTACCGACGGCGGGAGAGATGCGTGGCTGGTCCTGGCTGCGTGCTGCATCCTGGAGGCTCTTGTCTGGGGTAATTCTACCCATTGCTTTCACTCTGATTACAGACTGACATCATATGCCACCCACTAGGGTTTCCTTTCGCATATGGCGTATTCCAGGAGTATTATTCTCGTCAAGAGCAGTTCTCTGGGAACAAACATCAGCTTGCCGCTATCGGAACAACTGCGACGGTTCGTTCAGAAAAAAAAAAAAGAGAGACCAATAATATGAAAAGGCGGTGTGGGTAACCTGAGAAGACACCAGTGCTGACCCATGTTGCGTACTAGGGCACCATGTACGTAACTGCTCCGATTGTCTACAGCATCCTAAAACGATATCCCCAATATCGAAAGACAATCAGTGTAACGGGCTTCATTGTTGTGGTGGCAAGCCTGATTGGTGCGTCGTTTGCAAACTCCTTCTCAGCTCTTCTGGCGACGCAGGGTGTATTGTACGCGCTTGGCGGGTCGCTGCATTACTTTCCGGCCTACATTTACCTCGACGAGTGGTTCGTGAAACGGAGAGGTTTCGCGTATGGCGTGTTTATTGCCGGCGGTGGTGCGGCGGGTATCGTGGTCCCGTTGTTGATGGAGTGGATTCTTCACACTTGGGGCTTCCGTACCGCCTTACGCGTCTGGGCTGTCGTCTGCATCGTCATTACCACGCCGGCTCTCTTCTTCCTGAAGACCTACCCACCAAGAAACGACCAGGATCGAGCGCCACAGCACAGGTTCGACGTGAGATTCCTCAAAAGCCCCGCCTTCTGGATCCTGTCACTCGGCAACGTGATCCAGAGCCTTGGATATTTTATGCCGTTACTCTATTTGCCATGTGAGTATTCCATCGTTCTACTAGGACCCCGCCCATCGCTACGCGGAGACCTCCATCTGATCAGATCTGTGTTAGCCTATGCTGTGGCACAGGGATGGTCCCCTCTTACGGGCACGATTGCTATATCGCTCTGCAACGGTGCAAACGTGATCGGCGCCACCTTCGTTGGCTGGCTCACTGATCGCTACCACGTCACGATCGCCCTCAACTTCTGCACCTTAGGCACCATAGTTGCCGTCTTCATTTTCTGGAGTTTCGCCACATATCAGCCAGTGCTCTACATCTTCGCCCTCACCTACGGTCTGTTCGCCGGCGGGTTTCCGGCGACATGGTCGGGTTGCTGTCATCCCGTTCGCCGCAGGTATCCCGTTGAAACGGGCATGATCATTGCGCTCTTCACCGCTGGAAAGGGAATTGGGTCTGTCATATCCGGCCCTCTTAGTGGTGCCTTAGTGGCTTCTGACAGCTGGAGGAATCGGGTCGGATATGCATACGGCAGTGGCTATGGTTACTTGATTATCTTTTCCGGTATCACCGCTTCATTCGCTGGAATTGGTTGGATTGGAAAAAGAGTAGGTCTGGTTTAGTCTCATGAATTCCGCTGCGAGTGTTTGAACCCCGAGGGGTCCATAGCCTGTATCAATCAAGACGGACCACAACAGCGATATAATAGATTGCTGTCCGCCCAATTGAAGCTATTCTCAAGGATAGTCGGGTCGGTTTGATGGCCCTACCCAGTCTAAATGGAGTCTCGGACCAGGCTCTTAAGACATCTATTCGACATTGACCTCCAGAATGTTATCCGACTCGGGAAGTGCCCCTCCTATTCCCTCCGCTGTTTCTTTCAAAGCCAGGACCATTTTAGAAAACTTCCAACGGTCACTCCTGGTCCTGGTGGTCTGTCATGCTGTTTCTGTGATGAGGCTCCAAAAGCAACATCGACACGCCACTCCTCGAGACGTCGATATAGAAACCCAGTTTAGCCTTAGCATATCTGACGAGTTTATTTTGCACCTATTTCAACCTGGCTTTAATCGATGAGACATGAAAACCAAACCGCAGGCGGTTTCTCCACGTGACTCCGAGTGTCCTCGGTGAGCCCAACAACATCGCCGCCATCACGTGATATGGGAATTATTTTTACCAGTTTCAAGGGTCTCGCCTCCGAGAACTCCCTCGGTCTCTACCCCTGTCAAATTGGTCAGAGGAAAGCGGTTATTTCGCGCGTGGCAGAACAGAGTAGCTTTCGTTACATCTGACCATCGGAATCGACATTACGCCTGATTTACCACGTCGATGATAAAGAAACTACCACTGCGAATAATGGAAGCCTGAGCTCTGTCTCCGAAATCCAACCAACCTTGTTCATCAACGCCGAGGTCATAGCACAACAGAATGAACGGAACCGAAATATAACACCATGTCTCGCAATCAGTGGAGAGTCGGCCCTGCTGGAGGAGCACCTCATCACCGCCATCAATCCTCTCTCGAAGATGTTTTGGATTTCCCACCGCTTCCCCCGCTGTCACCCGATCAGCGAGACGCTGCGCAACGGAAGTTTCACTCCATCATTGGTCACTTTGAAAGTCTCAATCCTGATCAGTGGCTGCATCGTCGATATAATTGGCCAGTCCTTCTGCGGCTGACGTACGAGCACTCGCGGTCCGAAGAGTCGCAAGAGCACTTTCTGCGAGCCTTTTTCCGTTCCATCTCTCTTTCTCTGGATGGGGAGGATGTCGATTTCAGTAGGGCTGGTACGGAGGAGACCATGCAGCCTCTGATTGTCAGGTTCGGGGATTACTTGGTCGATAACTTCTTTACGCCAAGTAAGTGTTGACTCACCTCGTCATCTCGCCCCTCTCTTATGCTAATGCTCCAACGAAAGTGAAAGCAAGCTCCCGTGCAACCCCCCAGCCTACGCCCGAATGCCATTCATCTGTTCTCATGCTGCAGGGGGCAGACCACGAGTACCCAGGGACCCCAAATCGGCTTTCTGCTCTCCGGGGTACGTGCCTCGTGCGTGACCGTCACCGCTGCGTAGTATCTTGTGCATTCGATATCAACGAGGCTGTCACGCGCCGAAGACAGCATGGTCCGGATGCTCGTGATGACGATGGGAATCTGATTACACGTCCACTCGCCCACCTTGAGGTCGCTCACATTCTTCCGCATTCTTTAATGAAAGCAAGTACTACGCCAGAAGCTGTAAGTGCCTGATTGGAAAGAGATTATAATAACGCGAATAGTACTAACGTGTTTTTCTATCTAGGAGAATGCTAGAAAGGCAGCACTTTCAATTCTTAACATGTTCGATATCGGCGTCTCTCACCTCATTAGCGGCACCGACATTGATCGGCCGATGAATGCTCTATCCTTAACTATTGAGAACCATGCCGATTTCGGAGATTTTAAAATCTTCTTCACACCAGTTCCGGATCGAGAACCACACACATACAGGATTGAGACCGTCTATGATCCTGATATGCTCGAAGGAATTCCTGTTACTCGCACCCTCTATCTCACAGAGGACCGCACCATCGATCCCCCATCGCCACGACTGTTAGCTATCCATCGCGCAATCGCCCACATCCTACATCTCTCCGGCGCGGGCGAATATATCGACAAACTATTTCGGGACCTTGAGAGGCAAACTGTTCGGGAGGATGGGTCTACAGAGTTAGCTCGCCTCGTGACTTTGGGCCTGGGTGGGTGGCTGGATGGAAGAGTCAATGCTTAATGGTTGTTTCGATGATACTTCGTACATATGACGGGCCTTGGCTGGTAGGGGACCGACCATTCGGCGTTACCCCGGAGTAGGCGTGTTGGGTGATCGAAAGGCAACAGGCCAGTGGTTCGAATATATGGCATTACAGCCCCGAAATATGCATTTATACATCCCCTAGGGAGACCCGAAGTCCAGTAACGACCCCGAAAGAATTATAATATTAATAAACTTCTTTAATGTTAAACCATTGCCAGGTCTCAACGATCCGGGCACAATTCTCCTCGCCTCGCTCCAGCAGCACATTCCTCAGCGTAGAGTTGGAGCGGGCGTCGTTTTATTCTGGCTATTTACTTCTTACACCCCACAAAATCTCTATCCATGGCTGACGTAATCCGGGATGTGTTGATTCACTCTTGGATGTGGTACGCTGGACAACTCGACTGGCGTGGCAATCGGCTCCGTCCCCGAAACTTCCACCCGGGGGACGCTGCTCTTCTGGCCAGACAGCTTGGCGGCGGCATCTTGGGGAGAATCGGAATTTGGAGTCTGCGAGCCGCCGCTTACAGTCGGCAGTGCGTGAGCCCCCGTCGCAATCTGGGAGCTGGCCGTCTGGGGAGTAATATTCGGCTCAGCATTGTTCTGCGGGGCATAGTTCTGGTCTTGGGGGGCAACGACCATCTGCTGTGGGAAATATAGGGGACCAGCGCCGGTTGATAGATCGCTGATCTGAGATATGTGTTTCTGGCCCTGGGAGAATTGACTTGTCGACATTGTGCCAGTGCTGATATGAGGACCGTACACAGGCTGCGCAGCCATTGGATACATTTGCTGGCCGCCTCCCCATGTCGGATTGTGTGGTTGCTGGGGAACCTGGACTTGTCCGAGCATCTGAGGACCTTGCGCTAGGGAGATTTGGGCGGCTGGTGGGCCTTGCATCGCAGGTCCCCCTACTGGTTCTGGCACACCAGTCGAAACATGCTTCCTCCGTCGCCACAAGAAGAATGCGGCTCCCGCAATGAGCATCGCACCGACCATTGCGGCGATTGTGACTCCGGCTACGGCCCCCTTGGAAAGGCCATTGTCCGGATCGGGGTTGGATGGGAGGCCCGTCGGTGTTGTGCTCGGTGTTGTGGTTACGGAGAGAGGATGGGTCTCGAGGTAAATTAGGTCGCTCTCTTGCCAGCGAATTTCAATTGGGCGAACCTCCCGCTTCGATGTGCTTGTCACTGATGCAGCCCAAAGGGAGGTGGGAGCACACTCGAAACCACTAGAATACGGAACAATTTTTATATCAGACGGGTGAAAACCAGCGTGAGCCAGAACAAAGCGGACAAAAAGAGTTTATGTGGTTCTATTTTTCTCTTTTGACGAAATGGAACTCACCTTGGGACGCAGAGTTTTGCTGTCGTTCCATCCCCTGGCAGATAGTTTGTGTCGCGTTCCTATTTCATACCATGATATCCTCATGTCGTCCCAGGCATCGCACCCGATCGTGTAGCCGGCAGGGCAAATTCCAGGCGAGTAGTAACCGAGAGGACCAGAGACGACAAGACTCCAGTCCGGCGGTACGCATGATGATCTGGCCCCCGAAAATGGGAAGGGATAGGAACAGCCAGCTGGAGCGGTAAAGACAGTGGTCAGAGGGTGGACGCCATAACTGGTCTGACCGAACCAGACTAAGCTATCTATGGTGTTTGTCACTGTTGGAAACGTAGTGGTCGGCAGAGACATTTTCACTCGAGAGCTTGATTGCGAAGCAAGCTCGCAAAAAAGGTGCTCTGATGGGCTCACTCCAGAGGCGAGGAGCGGCTCCGTTATATCACTTCGCCACGCTGGCAGGATTGTGGGAGAGCATTCCTAGGACAGATCCCGGGGCATGCGGCGCCACAAATCGATAATTCCATCTCTCTGATATGTTTATTTGTCTTGGCAGCTCTGTCAAGTCGGTTCGACCACTTGTTTGCCCGGAAATCATGCACCCATTGTCACATCCATGCACTTCAGCCCCAGCCTAGCCAATGCCAAGCCGTCCAGACTGGTCCCGATCCAACTGGCTCGCTCTAATGCCTGTCCATCTCAGAATCGTGCGCAGCTTAAAGATAGGAGATTCAAGGGCGCCTCGGCAGGTGAGGCGAAACGTGCAGGTATTTGATCGTGTGGGTACAAACTATCTTCTGTCATGTCCCGCTGTTCCCGACGAAGTGGTTGCCCTTAACGCCTCCCTCGTCGAGGCAGATTCAAGTATTCAACCTCGCTGTATCGACGGTGGAATCCTCTCCTTATATAACGCTCGCACTATCCGTACGATCAGCTTTATAGTTGGTGAGGAGACACCAACTTCAAAGTTTGTTGGATGGTAGCGTGAGCTAATCCCCCTGGGCATAGCGTCTCTGATCAAATATTCAATAAATCTCTTCACTAAAAGCTCTTATCCGCAGCACAATCATGTGTACCATTCGACAGTCGCATAAAACCCGGTCTAAGTCCATGTTGTCCCTTAACCTTGTCCTTTAGACATATTCCCTAATAATAATTTGTTTGAATCCTACTCTATGTATATTTTCTTCGGGGCGAGCCTTGATTCTGTTGGATGTCCCGCGAAGACAAGGGTACCATATTATCCTAGTGTATAGAAACAGGGACGATAGGTGCTTCATTACAACAAGGAGAGACAATTGTCACGCTTTTCCATTCTCCAGAACTACCCTTTCAAACAACGATCTCAAATGCCCAACCCGCCTGCTCGTGCTTCATTCAAACGTCACCCTAGACATGTTTGAAAAGACTGATCAACAGGTGTGAAGGGAACGCCCTAGCAACGAAATAAAGCTTTCGACTGAAGATAGCTAACGGCAACAAAGATAGGTTGCGGAATTATAAGCATGAAGTTACCCTCTCCAGCCTTGAAATCAGGTAGCTTACACAAACACAATCTCCCTTTTTTCATAATTTGATTTCCCGGCTTCCCAATCCTTGATAGCCTCCCCATCCATGACTCCGTACAAGTAGCACTCCCCAATCAGTAGATAGTGCCCGTCGGTTTCTAAGGGGCGGATTACAAATGGCACATCTGCGCCGAGGAGAACCACACAAAGATCACCCTCCTTCATCAAGGCAGGGCCCAGTCCAAACAGACCCCCGCGGGTGATGAAGAAACGTCGGTGCATCGCACCATATTCCATCTTGGCGCCGAACACAACCGAGTCGCTATTATTCAAGTGGTGGTCGAAATACCCACCCTTGGGATGGTTCAGAAGTTTCTCGCGGAAAAGGTCCGGCGTCGCTGTCATACAGAACCACCCAAATTCTCTGAGGATGCTTTCCCCAGGATAAGCTTCCGGGTGCGAAGGCGAATTGTAGGTGCACGCCAGCGTCGAAGCAACCGCTATCATCGTGTCATTTCCGTACCGGTTAGGCCGATCTGGTGCGGTAACGAAATTCCAAATTCCTTCGATCAGCTTTCCCAAGTAGGATTCGCCATTTTTGTCCTCGGCTGGCGTCATGACATGAGTTTGCTCGGCCACAGAGTCCACCATGATCCCTGCGACTGCGAGTTTTCCCTCTTGAACTGTTGCGCTATACGGCCTACCCTCCGAAACCCTCAGACTTGCATCCCACGCTTCCCAGAATGCATGGGGTCCATCGGGGGCATTGATGTGCCATCTTGGGACCCAGCTGGGAACGCCAGAGCCGGGACTCAGTGTCTCAACGGTTGGCTGAACTTGGACAAGAAAATTCAGTGACTGTGTAAGCGCTAAACGTGTAGCAATTTTCTCGTTCAGCCGGGCGATATCGATGGTGTAGTCCGCTTGGATCATCGGCTTAGAGGTGCCCGGAACCTTGGCCTTTGGATGTCCGAGAAATGCATAGACATGATCGAGAGGGTTTGTTGCATCAAACAGCCTAGATGCCTCGAGCACAAGCACGAAATCGGGGCGGCCTTCAGTAGCGATCGCTTCGGCAAACGGCTTGAGGAATGAGCTGCGGAGCAACCACGAGTTGGTCTTGTCGTACGTGCACCAGATGTTCCACAGGGCGTGATCCGGGCGACCTGATAGCAAGAGCCCAATGTCGTGAC
Organism: Scedosporium boydii; assembly: GCA_002221725.1. NCBI lineage: Eukaryota > Fungi > Ascomycota > Sordariomycetes > Microascales > Microascaceae > Scedosporium > Scedosporium boydii. The sequence continues at coordinate 55,267 of NJFT01000166.1, forward strand.
CCAAAAAGTATTTTAGATCCTTGTGTTGTATTCCTACACGTGTAAACTCGGCGATGTACTTGAACTCGATGGACGCGGAGCCCCAGAGCGCCGTCGCATGGGTTGCCAAGCCAACCTCTTGCAGAACCCACACACGACTGAACCACGGCAGTTGGAAGAGCGTTTGGACACACTGCTTGCTTTCGTCGGTGAGTACAGAAGGTAGGACCGATCTCGTAGCAATTTGCCATCCTGGGGCCTGAAAACTCTCCCGGTCTGTCCCCGTGCCGATCATTCGGAGAACTCCTTCGATGGTGGTGAAGGCCTTGTCGGACTTGTCAGTATGCTCATCGCCGAGCCATACTATGACCTCATCTGCAGTATCATAGATGTCCCCCATCATGTCGACCTGGTATCCCTTTTCAACCACGTCCTGCTGGTTGATGCAAATGGCATCAGCCCAGATAATGACGGCATCGTCAGGGTGCCGGATGCGACGGAGGGCGCCAAATAGGCTCCGAGTGATCCTGAGGCTAGAGCCTGAGCACGAGATGGGAACTGGATCAGAAGGATCGCCCCATACGTAGGATAGAGCTTTGAACGGAGGCATGGTCGTTGCCCCAAGCTCAGCTGTGAAAAGATCGCATGAGATTGCAGCCCCGCACGAGCTCGGGTGTAATTTCAAGAGGCGAAACCATCGGCCTCGAGGGAGGCTCGCATACGAGTAGTCAGTGAGTGCCATTGCTTAGATGATAAGAGTCAGGAGTTCTTGTTCTTGGGGAGGAGACACTAGTGACAACTGATCTTAAGGCGCATGAGAGGGGATATTGTCCTGTGCGGCATCAAAAATGAGGGGAAGAGGAACCACTCAGCCTGCACATCCCGACGGTCCTCTCGAGGAAACCACCTGCAGGCACAGCTGAACAGACTTGAATGTTCAATTAAATGAAGCTATTACTGCGTATTAAATGTAACCATAATTATTGGCAGACATCGAAGCAAATTGTGAACGTTGTGAACAATTGTTAAAGGTCCTTTTAACTCTAAAAATAATATTATATCTCAGTAACTAAAGTCCGAAATAAAAGTCGAAGATCATGAAATTTGCATCTTCCGTGACTCTTCAGGTTCTAGGGGGTGTGAACTATTCCTTGGCTCCCTCGCTTCGTTTCCTGTCCCATCTCGTGCGGAAAGCTGATGTCTTCACACGCTGCCCATGCCCTTAAGCCTCACGATTCGAATCTCTACCGCTCATGGGATGCTATTTTCTTTGTGGCTGTCGCGTGCCTCTGTGGCTTGTAGCATGGACCTCTTTGGCCACTGATCTTCGCCGTCGCCTCGGTGAGGTTGCACCGGGCCCTCGTTGAGGCGATTGAAGACCAACTAAGAGAAGTCAGTCTGTCGTCGGCAGACCCCTCCCTTCTTCGTTGCTTAGGTCCCAACCCCTGGAAGGAGTGGTTAGGGCTGATTGAAATTGGAATCTGTCTTGGCTTTCAGAAGGATCGTGCTGGCATGGTGGCAGGGTAGGCCGAGACTACTGTAGTCAGCGTGGGCCGCTAACACCCAAAATCCTTAAAGCTAGCTATCAGCAATACTTATCCTTGATTCGTCGAAGAAATGGCCATTTGGTGGATGGGTATTCCTTCAGCGGAGGGTGCCATCCAGCCACACCAGGACCGACCCGCCAGGTGGCCTGGGTGAGATGGAAACCGTCTTCAATTGACACTAACCCCAGAAGGGCTTATACGCGTACACTAAACCCAATACGGAAGTCCACGTTGAGATCGTCCCAAGATGTGGATCGTCGTGAAGCGAGAATTGTCAAGGAGTGTGCTTCGCCCAAAACCACCAAATACGTGTACCCCAGGCCTTGAATTTCGGAAATGATGGAAGTAAAGGGGGAATTTGAACTTGGTCCACTATATATTGACTGTTATTGTTGGGATTTCCTTGTCAATGTCCTTGGGGCAAATGCGATATACGCGAAAGCCGCGTACGCACACAAGCATGCAGGACATCACTTATATATGCGTGATCCTCTCTCTGTCAAGAATGTGAACGCATACGATCAAGGAAAAAGACATTTCGAACTTCTTGATCAATTTTCCTAAAAGTCTTTCTTTCTCCGTCTTTTCTATTTTCTTCTCTTGTTCTTTTTTTTTTTTCTTTTTTCGTTCGACTCCAGAGCTCTCCGGCCATCCTGCGGAGGCTAGCCCGAGCCTCATTCAGCGTTCCTACTTCCAACCATTGCCATGACCGTCGAGCTTAAGCCCATCAACGGAACAGATTTCTATCTGTGGAAATATCTTCCTTCCCTACCAGCGGCGATAGCATCGGCTTTGCTGTTCACATTCGTTACCATCCCACTTTGCTGGCGCATAAGGAAGGGACATGACCGCTCTCTCTTCTTCTGCATACCCTTCGCCATTGGGGGAGCCTGTACGTGCCCTGCCTTATAGGACCAAATGATACTTCGACAAGTCCACGCTAACATACTTCCTTCGTTAAGTCCAGGTGATTGGATTCGGGACCCGGATAATCTCCCACTTCTACACAAACGAAATCGCACCCAACGTCGTTCAGAGCATCTTCATCCTCCTTGCACCCGTCTTCTACGCTGCCTCGATATACACCGTTCTCGGACGCCTCATCCGAAGCATCCACGGCGACCGCTTCTCTATCGTCCGCCCAACAAGAATGACCAAGATATTTGTCCTCGGCGATTTCGTGGCCCTCAACGTCCAGGGGAACGCTGCCGGTTTGACCGCCAAGGACAACCTGCGAAAGATTGGTGAAGGCATCGTTATAGCGGGGCTGTTCATACAGATATTTCTGTTTGGATTCTTCATAATCGCCGCTGCGGTATTCCACAGGCGATTCAGGAGACACCTGTCCAAGACATCCGAGCCGAGCCCGGACGTCCCGTGGAGGCAGGGTTTGAGGCTGATCTATGCCTGTAGCGCCCTGATCATGTTTAGATCTGTTTTCCGTGTTGTCGAGTACATCATGGGCGTCGATGGCTACTTGCTCTCGAATGAATGGCCCATGTACGCCTTCGACACAATTCTAATGTGGATCGTCCAGGTCATCTTTCTCCTGTGGTTCCCAGATAAGTTTCACGTACCCCCGGTCGATGACGGCGAGGTCCTGCTCCTTGGCCGCATAAGGGAGAGATACAAGGGCTTTCTCTCGAGGAGCACATGATACGAAGAGAGTGAGGTTTTGTCCTAAGGTTCTGGGAAACAGCCGTCCTCATTTCTTATTATTCCTAGAGAGCCAATAATGTACCTATTTTTACAGTGCAGGTAGAATTCCTTAACATCTAACCTAAAGAGAGGATGGATACAAAAAGAAGAAAAGACACGGGGCAATCATGTCGAAAGGCGGATTCATCAAATCTAATAGAAAATTGACTAGTTGCGTTGATCCTCAACCAATACTCCCGTCTGCTCCGTCCTAGCTCTGGTCCCTCGCCTTCACCCACGTGGCTTCTCGCCCTTCAAAGCTTTGGATAGTCCGTTCGCTCATCTGGATAGCTAGCCCAACTTCCACCCTTGCCTTGTCAGCGCCTTCAGGCAGATGAGCAGCCCACTCTCGAAGATCCTTCAGCTCTCGCCGCGAGCTCTCTGCGCCTTCGGCCGCTCGTCGTATTTCCCCCTCGAAGTCTATGGGGGCGAACAGCGAGAGTCCAATAGGAGACGTGATAGTTTTACCAGGGCAGAGGCGTTCGGCGTCGGCCTTCGCCGCTTCGTATGCTCTCTGATAAACGGCTGCCTGCTTCTCTGCATACGCGAGGCCGAATTCGGCTTCCCGCAAAGGAGCACTCCCCGGTTCGTGCTTCAGCCGGGCCTGACTGAGGTCTTTCCGAGCCTCCTCTACGAATGCCTTCTTCTGACCGACCTGGATCCGCAGACGCCTTTCCTCCCAGAGGGGCAATTCCTCGGGGATCAAAAATTTTCCCCCGGGACACAGTCTCTCTGCTTCTTGCTCTGCCCTACGGACGCTGTCCTTTTTGTAGGCTGCGGCTTTTTCAGCGTGCAACAGTGTCCAGCGAGCCAGCCACTCCTCGTTGACTGTTTTCGCAGCCGCCACCTGCTCCCGCATGCGGATGACCTGGTTCTCGTCCCCCGAACTTTGGGCCTGGAGCACCTTACGCAAAGGCTCCTCGGCGCGCCACTTTAATTCGTGAACAGCCTCGGCGCGAGCGTGATCGACCTCGAAGGCATCGCCGTCAAAATTGTCCGAGGGCCAGCCGTGCTTGATGTAAAGAGGTCTGACGACGTCTTCCGACCATTCCGATAATGAGTTATCACCACCTCCTGGCGTCTCCTTTAAAGTTTTGTACCACCGGACGATGTCGCGCAGGACGTCGCCGGCGGGTCGACTGTCGGTCTCATCGTACACCCTTTCCCTGTTAGCCTCGTCCTCATCATCGACTGGGTCATCGTCTCCATCACCCTTGTCTCCATCAGTACCTTGTCCGTCATCACCCAGGGCCTCCGCCTCCTCATAAATTGCCTCACTCGAGAACGCGTGATCGAAGCTCGACCAACTCTCTAAGTCGATAATCCAGACACGATGTTTCCTCGCGCTGTAAATAATGACGCTCCGATGACTACCCAACAGCGAAAGGGGGTCATCCACGGTTTCATCAGCTCCAGCCCCTCGTCTTCCTCGCTGTCAAAGGGATTGCGGCCCTGAACCACGTCATCTTCCTTGCGGAAATCCGCAAAGTAGCTGCCTTGGAAAAAGTCCACCGGCTCGACGCCCGCATTGTCGACGTAGGGGAGAATGCTGTAGAGGTAGATGATGGCAGGATCCAAAGACAGGGATTTGTAAAGGGGCATGAGGTGAGAGATGTCGTGTGGACCCTCCTGGATCCATTTTGCTTCAAGGTAACGCATACGAACGAGGGTACGATAAATCTTCAACATGAGATCAGCGACCTCTTGCAATTGGGACTTTTGGATGGGAGTAAGATCTGCCATGTTTGTGTAGCCTATTATATTAGAGATATTTTTTTTCTTTAGGGAGGCGGGAATTGACGGGCAAGAAGATGGAACTGGGAATGTTTGTGGTCAAGTCCTGGTTTGTTGGAGAGTAAATCGGTCCCTTTTAGCATGGTTTCAGGTCACACAAGAGCCAACCAATTTCGGTTAGATTTAAATTTAACAGGCATCCACTTGCTGCCTACAGCGCAGACATTTCAGATCCACCACTGATGATGCATTACCAGATACATGGCGCGAGATAGAAAGTTGGGTGCAGGCTGATATCAATATACTAAAATCTTTACCATCTAAAAAATTCTGAAATAAAAGTGTGGTGGATAGTTCGTTCAGTGTAGTAGATAGCCATGCCCTTTTATATAGTTTTTTTAGTATTAGTAATAATCGTAGTTCTTTATAAGACATATACTGTAAATTAATAATATTTATAGGTACCGAGCATATAAAAACTTCATCAGCAACGGCCGAACCTGAAGCTCTCCTATAACACGCTCCTTGATAATCAACTTTAGAATCTTGCGGTCTCCCCAGTCGTTCATCTTAAGCCAACCCAGATCCAGCACCCGGCACATGGCGAAGTCGTTTTCGATCATTTTGTCCACACACTCTGGGGTGGGCCCAAAGATCAGAGCGAGGCACTCTCTGAACACAGTACGGTCGTGCCGGCCGGAGCTCTGGGAGCTGTCGTACTTGTCAGCTATCAGCGACGTAATATACCCTACAATGCAGACCCAAATCATAACGGGTTTCAGTGCGGAGAAAGAGGGGAGACCGTCTTCCTGATTGCCGCTGTCAAGAAGCATTCCAAACATGATACGTGACTGCAGCTGCTTAAGAATGGCGTCGACCTGGTACCGCAGCAAGCTGAGGAGGATGGCATAAGCATTCAGCGAGCGAGGGTCGTCCGGTACGAGCTCTTCGATGTAAAGCGTGGCGGCGAGGCGTACGGCGGGCTCGAGAAGGTTCTTGGACGGTGTTGGACGTAGGTCCGGTGTCGGCAAGTACTTGATGCTCGGGGCCGTTGTTGGCACTCCGGCGTTGTAAGCTTGCAGGCGTGCCGGCTCGTCGATGGCGACGGGGGGGTTGCCGAGCGTCGAGGTGCTATCGTCGCGCAATGGTCCAGGGTACTTAATAATCTTGTACTCGACCCAGAACCACTCTTCGATAAACGCGTCCGGATCGAACTTCATAGAATGGGTCGAGTCATCCCGCGCTATCGTTACGATGTTCGCAAACTTGGCCAGGGAGGCTATAGCGTCGGTTATGACGGGATTGATAGCGCAAGGGTTGAGGACGGAAGTGGCTTTGTCGGCGATGTCGGCGCGGACTTCAGGAGCGAGTTTATTGGAGATGAGATCGTAGAAGCGGGGATAGTCGAGGTACGGGGGGGCGCCGATAATGGCCGCCCCTTTAACGTCCCCTCTAAAGTGCGGCGTCAGTCGTCCACGTCATCAGGAAGATTTCGGTTCCAACCAACTAACCTGCGGACCTTGTTGAGGCAGTAACCAAAGCTTTTCTGAAGGCCGTTGCATAACTCGATCATCCGCCGCAAACCCTTCATATGAATATGCCAATGGTCATGTTTCCCGATAATAGACTGTCGACAATCAGCATTGTGTACCTGCCAATACATCGTCTGGAGCCTACCTACAGCCAGGGTAGCCATAGCTACAACTCCAATACAGTAGGCTCGATCCGATAGAACCTGTCTTGCAGCTTTTCGTTCACCATGTTACACACCTTGCCGATGTAGAACGCCATTTCTGTCGAGTTCTTCCTGCCCCTCACAACAGACTCCAACAGGGAACCAGCCATGGCGACGCAATGCATAGTAACGAGGTTGCTATGTGCTCTCTCGAAGAAAGACGGTGTCCGAATGGGGTTGAAGAGGAGTATATCCCCGAGAGGGTACATTTTGGGAGCAACGAGGGAAAAGTAGGCGTGCACCATTTCTCCGTTCGTTTCGGCAATTTCGAAGCCAAAGTCGTTGTAGCCGGCGTGTGTCTTCCACGGCTTCGGCCTCCAATTGCCAATGGGTGGCGACCTTGCCGAGTCCTTGGCAAGGACAAGAGCGAGGTCGTCGCTCGAGTCGTTGCTCGAGAGATTAGTGGCTTTGTGTCGCACTATTAACTTCTTTCCCACTGGTACGGAATTCTTGCCCTTGCGCGCACCCGAAGATTTTCTAACCTGCTTCGAATGCGCCACGAACCCGAACCTTGCCTCTGAGGACTTGGAAAGGTCGACCAGGGTGGAGCCATCCGGTCTCTGCGTGGGATTTTCCGGCTGGGGAGTCGTCGCGGCAAAAGTGTTGACGAAGCGAGTTCCTCGGTGCTTAACTTTAGCCACCTGCAGTCCTCGCCGAGTCGATACCAGAGCTCCGTTCTGAACTGTGGCCCTGAAGTGGTCCATGTCAGTGAATCTGGTGGCTGGATTATATCACATAAGTGGCTCAACTTCTGTAGGGAGAGTCCGGAAGAAGGATGAGGACTCGCAAACAGGAAATAATGCTGTTTTAAGGTGTTCCTACTCCTCGAGTCGGGGCGTAGTCCACGGATCTTTGACGAATAAGGCTGAAGCCGGTTAGTAAATGGGGACGGGTTACAATTATGCTTAAAATGGAAACATTACTCAAAGAGGGCAAATCGCCGATGGAGAAACGAGGTGTGTGTGGTCCAGAGGTCGGATAATTGGTATCACGGGCTCTCTCGGTGGAGCAATGCAGTTGAAGTAAGACGGGCATGCCTGTGCGGTTCCACGCTGGGATGCTGAGCTAGGTTGCATTTCGTAAAACACTAAATCCAACGTAAGCCGTAATCCAGCAAGGTTCGTTGTCCAAATGTTACTACTCCCTTTGCTTCGTAATGGTACTCCAATAAAGAGAATTGCTGCAGCTGGGGACGAGGAAGTCTAAGACTCGCGGTCTTGTCTCACTCAACTTTGGTGGAGATAACTGTCCGAGTGCCAAACTACCTCGTTGAGAAATAATCCCATTTAGGGAATAGAGATGTTGTTGTGAATATTGTAGTGAGGAAGTCCAAGACCGTGGGAAAGTTGATATAAATAGCGAGGAAGTTCTTTTGGTATTGAGAGACAAAAAGTGCGCGAGATTTGGGTTAGCGTGAGGGGCCGCTTTCATCAGTCTTGCTCAGCTTTGCTTTTCTGCTCACCCCTCTGGCTGAGCAGACACCCTGCCTCTGTTGTTCCGAAATTTGGGCCCAGCACCTCTTAACTATCCCTTGTTAATTTCTGCTTGTTATGAGCCTCCTTTTGGGACGGGGGGACTAAATACTCCGTACTGGCTCGGGTGATAAGACTCCCAAACCTTGGCCCACCAGGAAACTCTCGACGAAACATGTCAGATTTACGCTGAAATTGGCAGCTATCAGCCGCAGTCTCCACACGAAGTGGGACCGCAGAGACGAACATTTAAGGGCCCAGAAAGGGGTATAAAAGACCTAGAGAGGTTCCGTGGTCCACGTTAAGAACTGTAGCATCAACTACTGGTGGGACTAAGGCGGGAATTTGCTGTTAGTGCGGCAGCAAAATGTCTGTGCAAACCTTAACGGTGGCCTGTGCGACCACGTGGCCCGCGCGTACGTGAATCACGTTATTGAAAAGAGTTTTGTCACGTGCTTTGGGGCCCTCGAACAAAGGCGGCAAGCGACAGACCATAACATGCACCGCCCGAATTCCTCCGCGAATGATCGTGGAGGTCTCTGTTGAATCACTCAAAGCCGACACGCACAAGGCACATTCAGCACAAGTCAAGACAGAGATTTACATCTGCAAAGGTCTAGTCCACTCAGCTGTGCACAATTTCATAAGTGAAGCTCTTCTGTTTCAGGAATTCGTTCCCTCACTCTCCGTCGACAATGGACCCTGTTACCACAATCGGCCTTGTTTCGGGGATTCTCTCATTCGTCAATGCGGCGGGGAAGATTCTGAAACTATCATGGGCGCTTTACAATTCGGCCGAAGGGTCTTCAGAAGAGACAGAAATGCGTTTGAAGCTGGCCGATAGCATGGCTGTTATATTGAAGCGATTAAGTCCTCCAAACCAGTCTGCCATGGCCGAAGAGGACAGAGCTCTTGTCACTCTAGCTCAGGAGTGCAACAGACTATCAAATGACATCAGAGAAGAGCTGCAAAGCCTTAGGCCCAAACGGCGCAAATCCAAGGCTCGGAGCAGCCTTGCGGCCCTGAAAACATTAATGGTGGAGCCGAAGATCAGAAATCTGGAGCAGCAGCTTCAAAGATGCCGCGATCAGCTTCATTTCTACGTCTCCACCTTGTCGAGGTAAGTACCTGTGTACCTTAACGGATTACAAGGTCTTCTAAAGGATATAGTGACTAACTCAACGGTGCAAGTGAAAATCTCAAGGCACTACTTGCCACATCTAAAGAAGATGGATCAAAGTTGACTCGACTCGAGCTCTCCATCACCCAACTAAGACAGACTTTACAAAGCATGACGGCCATGAGGGACGACTCCATCAGCGATCAAATCTTGAACCAGTTAAAAACCTTGCTACATGTCGGGCAGGACACGCTAAATGAGGTCGCCCAAGATCGTATCCTAAGAGGGATCAAGGGAGGCTTCAACGATATATCCTATCGCTACCAGAGCATCGATAAACCATTTAAAGACACATTCGAATGGATTTTGGACCTCGGCAGCAAGTCTCCAGAGGCTACCAAGTTCACCCAGTGGCTATCGTCAGGAGACGGTATTTTCCACATATGTGGGAAGCTCGGCTCGGGGAAGTCTACGCTGAGTAAGTGAAAATACCTTATGCCTTCGTTATATTTACGACCTCCCTGAAGACTGACTTATACCAGTGAAGAAGCTATGTACGCATGAGCGGACTAGAATAGAGCTCGAGAAGTGGATGAGTAAGTCCAACCCATAGAGGAAATGTCTCACCTTTTTTTTCATTAGCTAACGACTTTTTCAGGAGCTAAAGGAGGGAGAAGACTGATAATAGCATACTTCTTCTTTTGTTCCCTTGGCTCAGATCCCCGACAGAAGTCTTTGATGGGCCTCTACCGAACTCTACTCTACCAAATCTTGACAGCAAGCCCAGGTCTCATACAGTTTCTTCTCCCGGATCAGTGGGTTAAGGCTCTTTCACAGCAGAAGGTTCATTCAGCATTCGAGATACTTGACGAGGAAATTAAGCGTGCTTTCGAACGTCTGGCGAAGCAGCGCGATCGCGAAACCCTTGATGGATGCTATTTCAGCTTCTTTATCGATGGTCTCGACGAATATCAGGCGACCACCTCCATCGACCGTCGCGAGATGGTACATACCCTATTAGATGTGGCCAACAGCGCCTCCAGTAGCTTTAAGATATGTGTGTCGAGTCGTATGGAGAACCCGTTCATGGACATATTCTCTGAGGACATCAGGCTCTATCTTCACGAGCTGACAAGGGCAGACATGGATGAATATGTTCAGGGAAATCTGCAACATGTCGGAACGCAGAATGAATGCCGACAACTCGCCTCATCTATCACCACGAAGGCAGAGGGTGTGTTCCTCTGGGTTGTCCTAGTTGTTCAAAATATTCGTAAACAGTCAGATGATGGGGCTAGGTTTTCTCAGCTATTAGCTGAGATTCAGTCACTCCCGGTCGAGCTGAACGAACTATTCCAACGAATTCTGGATACTCTTGGAATACGACATCGCCGGATGGCGAGCCACACCGTCTCCCTTCTCCTTTTCCTGGATAAGATCCAAAAGGTCAAAAAGATGCAGTTATGGCTGAACCTGAGCGATTTCTACTTCCTTGAGGACTACGAATCCGACCTACGGTTCGCTGAAAGTGAGAGATTTCCAGGGCAGGGTTACGAGTCAGTCAAGGAGAGCGAAGTTCGTGCTAGGAGGCAACTAAGGGGCGTCTGCAGAGGACTTGTGGAAGCAAATATCGACACAGACCTCGACTTCATCCATCGCTCCGTACGGGACTTTTTCCAGCAGAAGAAGGTTCTGGTCGAAATGCACGACGAGTCTTTCAACAACCTGGAAGCGCTGTCCCAACTAAAACTCGCGAGCATAAAGCAATATTGGTGGGATACAGAACGACAGAATGGGAATAAAGATGTTGAAGTAATGAAGGTGGAAGAGGGGATTCTCAGCCGTCATTCAAAACTGGTCGCATGCCTCCTCGAACTACGACGACAGCAACAGCTCGACGCACCGCCTTTTGGCTTCTTTAAATCTCTTGATACCATTCCCCAACTCTCCGTGAGCGCAATGATGAGCCGCGCGTTGATTTCCAACAAGACCGCATTTCGAATCAATCTTTCCTGCGGAAAATACCTGGAGTACCCGACTAAAGAGCTACGCGATCGGTTCGAAATCCTGCCGTACTCACACTATGAAATCTGCCACACCTCGCGAGTTCGACATATATCGATAGATTATTGCGGCGGAATGCCCCGAGAGTGTGTCAATGACAGCCTATACTGGAGAAAGAAGGACGACAAGTCTGATACCGAGATCTCGGCGGTGCCATGGAGGCCATACGACGAAGAAGTTGATGATCGAGAAGACTACTCGACCGCCGTGATCTCACCTCTCTTCACCGAACTGTGTTCAGGGCGACTAGAGTATCCACTATGGAGGATCTCACGCCTCAACGAAATGCCTCTAGAATCTGACGCCCTCGTCATGCTTTCCTACTACGCGATAGCAACCGGCATCGGCCGAAGTTGGAATCGCGAATCGGACGTTAACGAAAATGCTTTGAAAGTCGCAGGCCTCTGTTTCTTGGAATATCTTTTCAAACAGCAAATTCTGTCTCCAAACTTTCTAACTCGCCTGGCGTTCGGCGGCGAGTTCGGCATCGTCCGCATTGCTGCCGGAAACCAGCGATTGTCCCTCTGGCAGCATTTTCTCTGTTGGTGGGCTGCTGTGGCTGCCGCATCCGGCGATTTTGAGGAGGGTAATCCTAGGTATTACGATGGGCAATCCGAAAGAAGTCTCATGCTGAACTCATCAAAGGGAGGTACCGCTTCTGATGATGAGCAGTCCCAAACTAGCCTCGAACTGGATTCGGCAGAGGGAGATACTAGTTCTGATGATTATCCCCCACGCGACCATTTTGAGCAGTACGAGGCAGGTTTGGTGCTGGAATGCTTCATAAGAAACGGCGCAGATCTGTACCTGGCGCTCAAAATTGAGGATGGAAGGGAGATTCCAACCGGTGCAGATGATGCGTGGTTGGCATATACCATGGAGATGATCCCTGATAGTGGGAAACCGCTAGAGCTGGACGTGGCGGTAAACATTGGAACTCGACTGTTAGTCGACAGTTATCCGTATGGATCAGTGAAGCAGCGGTGGGAGGAAACATGCGGTGACAAGAGGTTGCGTCAGCCATTGCCGAGTTCAGCACTCTCTGTGAGAGATTGGGTCGAACGTTCTCGGCTACCGAATAAGCACGCCCTTTTGAGGTTGATAGATGAGAAGTCGGGAGTCGCAGAAGCGGACGCTGTACTGGTATCTGACGAAAGCTAGGACGAATAGGGAGACGCGCAGCCAGAAAGAGAAGCAGTCTCGCAACAAGTGCTTTAACTTTCAACTAGGAATATAGAAACTGTCATTACATCATGTCAACCGATTCCAATATCCATTTCACTGTCACCTCCAATTTCCCAGTGCCGATCCCGAAGCCGGGTCCAATGTCCATCCTGTATCGAACCCAGCGCATCAGTCAGCTCGAGTGAACTTCGATGGAAACTGAGCTGCCTGCAATCAAGCTTTCGAGCGACTTCTTAGGGGCTAAGCTCACTTGGCCATCTAGCTAGCCTCATCCGACTCCTACTTCGTATCCGTCATGGGGTGTTTCTTGAAGCCAGCCTCCATGCTCTCTTTGATAGCGTGCTTGTCGTAGAACTCGTCCAGAGCCCAGTTCAGATCTGCTTCTTGCTCAACATTCCCGTCTTGTCACGCGATATTGCGAGTGCCTTCGTATCCTCAAGAGTCATACCGCGAGACGGCTACAAAGTGAAGTCGAGCAGCACGTCTTGGAGAAGAATTAGATGGCGCGGGATTGGCGTTCCTGAATGCATTCAGAGTGTCTAGTTTATGCGTAGCAAATATGAGGGGATGTCGAAGAAACAGGTAAGCTAGATTTGACGCCGATTATGGACTAGAGAATTTCACCGTGGCAGGGCTTATCGCATGATAGGGACCACAGAATTCTCATCGAGGCCATGCGAAGAGCCCGATAACATTCTGGTCATCAGGTTAGTCGAGAGTGGTAAGCAAATTCCTCTTGCGCCTAGTCTGTTGCAGCTCTGACGTCTAGCCATGACTCACTGTTGTATTCGCGAGCATGTATGGCGGCATAATATCGGGCGATTAACGAATAGACTGGGTTGAAAGTAGCAGCTAAAACTGTATCGTCCTCTTCTTGGGCCGCTACCGGGGCAGTCCGAGTCTCAACTACGACTCCGCTGGTCTGCCTCAACCCCTTCCTCTGGAGGCGTAGGCTCCCAAGCCACAGACACCGACACCATGATGATCTATTCCCCGTGCCCACACCATTAGTTTAACCATGGCCACGTAGAAAATTACCATTTGCTCCGGAAGTGCCGGTAAAATGGCTATGTTCTAGATTCAGCTGTCATGGGCTGCCATCAATCTTCGTTAGAGTTCCATTTAGTGTATTTAACCAGTTATTTCCGGCATGGCTCCGTAAACAATTATAATGCCTCTCTATTTTCCCTATGAATATTCAGTATACCGATACCAGAAGCCTTAAGATTTATCGTACTTGTTAGGTATATAGATTTTTTTTCAACCCCGGTCTCTGCAATACCACCGCGATCCTATGATGTATGCCCGAAACTAGGTCCGTAAAAATATCCCTAGCCAGCTTTTCTTTATGCTAGCGAAAGTGGTAAGAATCGTTACGGTGGTCAAAAATGAGGCACTGTGCCTTGGCTTTGTTTTGGGCTCCCATGTTCCCAAATGTAGTCTGGTTTACTTTGCTCACCCCTCTCAGCCTTGCTCAGCTCTCGCGTCAGCCCGGACAATACCAGAGCTCAGCTTTGAATCCGAAAATGGACATTGGTGTGCGCACTTTTCATCTGCGTTTCTGCCGGCATTTTCATCTCAACCAAGTTAGAGCACATCGTCTCAGTGTATTCTTCTCTCAAAACAAAGCTTGCATTCACGTTTGGATAGACTTGGACACCAGCAGTGAAATGCCGACATTGATTGCATCCCTTGTTGCCGCCGCCGCCGCGGTCTCTGCTTTATCATATAATGTAAGATAAACTTTTACCGCTTCTCAAGGAACACCTGAGGCTTGCGGGCTTCACCAATTTACTCACACTCTATCATGTTCAGGGCGCCTCTCCGGTTCGTCAAGTAATTGCGAATCTCAAAGCGGTCAGCCCTGGCGACAGCTTCATCCATCTCGGGTCGGACGGGGCCTTGCGTGTCTTTACGCCTGACTTCCAAGTTTCGGACGTCGCCCCTCTCGATCCGACTCAGATTGCCGAACTTTTCCAGATTCTCCCGGCTACTGAGGGCGGCCCCGATTTTACGGGCGTGGATGGCCGCAATGCTCCCGAGTCGACGCTGAGAGAGCCGTCGGACAGGATCGTCGCCGAAGCAGCGGAGATGATCCAGAAGACCTCCGCGCAGATGGAATCGCCAAACGTGAACACGCTGCAAGCAAGACAGAGGGGTTGTTGGGATGTACTTTGTCTAACGGGGGAGTTTTGCGACTCTATTGGCTGCCAGGTTTGCGTGGGTTGGGTTATCGGAAACTGCACCTAAGAAGTCTGAGAACCACGCAAAACAGACGGTTACTTGGAACGGTTGTTTTGAGAGTAATTTAACTAGGAGAGAGCACGTCTTTAGTCAAATTCACCTCCCTTTGTATTCCGAACCTCTTCGGCCTCCTTCAGAGCGCCACCACAAGATACTGCGGCCGGGTCGCCCTATCGGATGACCCTATTCATGGCATACAACGCCGCAACGCACATCCACCGTAGGGACGAAGGCCAAAAGTAACTCCTAGTTGATGTATCGTGAGTTCGAGGCATTCTTTTACCTGGTCAATGATTGCCTCCGGCCTAAGCCTACGAAACGGCGACGAGGACTCCGGGGTGTACATTCGTCTACTCAAGCAGAAAGAGACTTGGTGTTTCAGCAATGCTAACGGGCAGGGGTTCCTGAACTAGCACTAATATTAAGTGTACAGCTAATACTAGGTCTACTACTTCGTAGAGGTGATGCCTTTATTGTCATGTTGCATAGTGGCCACTAACACTGCCTCGGGTCCTCCTCACAGTGCCCGTTCAACTGGCTGGCTCAGTCACCTCGACAAAACGACGACAGGATAGACAAAGATTCTGTTTAGCGCAAACTGTTCTAGCCCAGAGAACAGGTGTAGTGTACTCTTGGGACTGGAAGGAACTGGAGCAATTGGCTCGCCCCACCCGGGTGCCATGGTAATTTGCCGTCTAAATCGTTGTTCTTACAGCCAGCCTTCGTAGCTACGTCCGAACAGGAAAAGTTTCCAGTTTAGTGAAGAGACGACCGGCGGTCTAGATATCCTGTGACGGCCGATTGGCGGATAATGGGAACTGCGGCTGCATGTGATATATATCTTGATCCCACATCAGGTGCAGATTTCCTGCATTTTATCAACTGCACCATCTCCCAACGGCAAAACTACCGGAACAGGGCTCAACTTTCCCACCCCGTTCGGTTGGTTCAGGGTGCTACCCAAGGGAAATATACATTATTAGCTACATATATACTACAGTAGTCTCAGCGACTCTTCTGTCCGAAGATGGACTTTCATTGGCCGAGTTCCGGTAATATAGGGCATCATGGACCCATGTAGTAGGTGTCCTCGCCCACACATTGGATCAGACAGGGAAGTTAAGTTCCCGAGTGCGGGGTGCGTGAAGAGTTGCCTGGGATCAAGCCATGTGAGATACGGTAACATAGGAGCCTCAGGGTGGGAGGTAATTCAACCAACTGGCTGTGTGGCGGTTTCTGATGCTGAAAGTGGATCCGGGAAAGGCTTACTTGCGTATCGCAGTAAGCCCTGCCTTCGGGGCTGGATACTATGCCAGATATGGCATGAATACCTTTTCGGGCTTTTCCCATGCACACCATCAGCCCATTCATATTCGCTGGAATACAACGTTGTCAGCAGAACCAACCGGGGTTGCATTGAATTCATAAACATATACGTCGTAGGTAAATAAAAGTACCAGGCGCGGTGAGGACCTAGTTAGCCAACCTCTATTCGTGACCCGTCATTCGTTACGGTGTCTTGGACTTGAGGTGGTATGGCCCCCAGCTCACGTAAGGTGTGCAACGGACGCATCCGAGTGCCCCAAGTTCATACGGAAGAGTCATTCACAAGCGGGTGTCATGCCGAAGAGCAAGCATGTGTTCTTGCACTGTCAGTTTGAGATTCCCTGCGGCCCGGATGCCTAGGGTGAATTCACGCGGTCCAGTTGGTTCCG
Organism: Scedosporium boydii; assembly: GCA_002221725.1. Lineage (NCBI taxonomy): Eukaryota > Fungi > Ascomycota > Sordariomycetes > Microascales > Microascaceae > Scedosporium > Scedosporium boydii. The sequence goes on from NJFT01000166.1 coordinate 71,760, forward strand.
GGGTGAAGGCCAGGAGTAGACTGTGCAATATGTGGCACCATGGCTTCCCGACTAGCACACAAGCTGTGAGTCGCGTGGGGGACGACCCAAGGGATAGTGCGTATGATAGGTCTAGAGGAGCAGGAACATGGTGAAGACAGTGGCGGAGCCCTGAGTATCTCGTATTTGGTTGAGATGCTAGGAGAAAGCTGCTTTAACATTCCCGCAAGGCCTCAGATTCTTCTCGGTGAACTTCAGTAAGAGATCAATTCTCCCATACCGCCTCCGATAAATAGGCTCGTTCAGGGGCATGCGAAGCACAAACGTTTCTCAACTCGGTTAGGGTTTGGCCAAGTGCGAAGTTATTGATATAAGCCGCATATCGACCTGGGGCTACCGAGATTTCGGGCCTATTTGCTTGCCTAATCATTGGTAGTAAAACCAGCCACGGAGGCAGCTTATTGTGAATTCCCAAAGAGGAAATATTTCCCAAGAGTCTTCGAGACTCGGACACCAGTCAAATACTTAATAGAAGACCTCGCTTTGCTTAATACTCTATTCTACAGAGAGTATCCGAAGTATATAAACAAGTTTATCTCCCGAGTCGGACTACGTTTCCATCCGCAGGATAACACTTAGTCCCATTGCCTCTACTCCATTGCTTTCTAGTATCAGTAGGTATCATTTTCCGCAAATGGGGACATGCTCTAATCCCGGTTTACCAGACGATGGTTTCATTCTCCAAGATCTCTATTTTGGTGGTCACTGCTGTAGCGCAGCTACACTCCGGGGCTACCGCAGCGCCAGTCAACGAAACCAGCTCCGGGTTGTCGGCACGAGCGGATCCTGACAGATGGGAGTGCTACCCTAGTGACTTCTGGTGGGCAACTGAGGCCATGATGAACGACGCTCGGGACAAATTTTGTGCCGATCTTGCAGCGGTTCACCAACCGCTTGGGGGTCATTATACCCAGTCCAGGGCCTACTGGTATAACCACAACCAGTACTTTTCTGTCAAGATTTGGCTCGACTTCGTCAACGACAAGGATCTCTATCATTTCATCACTCTGCAAACATGCAAGGATAGAATGTCAGAAAACATAAAATGTAATGTGGACGGCAAGAAGTGGGGGGGTTGGCACAGGTTTGAGAATCAGAAAACGCACTACGCCATGGGAGTTACAGGCCCCTGAGCAGTGGCAGGCATATTCGATCTGCCTTGATTCTGAATTGGAGTGTGATACGGCGGAGAGAGAGGTGTGTGTGTGTGTGTGTTTTGAGGGTCTCGCCTTGGACGACGAGAGCATATCGGGGACTCGGACCAGTATTGTACTTTTCCTGTGGTACTAAATAGGGATTACCAGTCCTAAGTTGGAGATGCCTATAAATCGGTACCGTCTCACGCGAAGAACGGCGCTTGTTCTATCGGATCCACCCTAGAATGCGGAAATTCTTCATGACTAGATTAGGGACATGTGTACGTTGTAATATTGCCTTGAGATCACGACTTGACGTCTGCGAGAAGATGTCGGGTTTTTCCATTCCTCGCTATTATGTTGTCCTATTATGGCTCCTTTTTTAGCTCTACTCCGGGATCACATGTTCGCTAGCCGGCACTCCCGCCTTCCAGTGATACGCGGCCGCCGCGTGTTCGTCAATGGGGTATTTCTGGCCCGCCCGCCCGTAAAAGTTCTCTCGGTATGTTCCTTGCGGCACCGCGTAATCGTCCCAGAAGAGGCCGCGTTTGCGGAGTTCTGGAAGCAGCAGCTCGATGATATCCTTGAAGGATTGGGGGAACAGAACGTACCCCTGTGTTTTTGGCCAAGGGTCAGCCTATACTTCCGAAATTTCTCTTTCTTCCTACATTTGTACTTACAAAGTTGAAACCATCAACATCGGCCACGTTAATCCAGGTTTCGAGGTCATCGGCGACCTTCTCGGGGGTCCCTACGAGGAGGGGTCCATTGCCTCCTAGCCGGATATGCTTGGCGATGGTGTGCTTCGTCCACTTTGAGTCTTGAGGCGAAAATTGGGCGTAGGCCCTGACGGTGGATCTGTGGTATGAGTAGATAATTAGCCAGTATTCCGACGGGAGACGTAATTGTCTTTTCCCATGTTGACTCAATGCTTACCTCACGGCGTTGCTTTCCACCTCTCGCAACTCCTCGTCATCACCATACTCGTTCAGGTCGATGCCCGTCCATCCCGCGAAAAGCGCCAAGGCACCCTCATCCGACGCATACTTCTCCGCCTCCTTGTACTTCTCCAATGCCTCCTCCTCAGTCCTACCCAAGATAGGCGTCACCAGCGCTAACACCTTCATGTTGCTGGGGTCCCTCCCGAACTCCTCCTTCGCCAGCTGCCTGATCTCCGCGATGCTCTTGGCAGGGACATTGGGCGCATGGGCGGACACGAAGATGGCCTCGGCGTGCTGGGCTGCAAAGTGCTTCCCCGCGCGGGATGTTCCCGCCTGCAGCACGAGGGGTAGACGCTGGGGGCTCGGTTGGACGATATGCGGGCCGGGGACGGTGAAGAATTTGCCTTCGTGGTTGATTTCTCGCACGAGTTCCGGCGCAGTATAGATGCTCTTTTCGCGGTCGAGCTGGACGGCGTCGTCGCGCCACGAGGAGAGGAAGAGCTTGTACATAACCTTGACGTACTCCTCGGCTTGGGCGTAGCGGTCATCGTGCTGAGTTGGGTTGTTTAGTTATGCTCAGCTTCCACAACACGATGGTACTTACGGCCGGCTGTTCGGTTCGTCCCAAATTACGGGCTGCAGAATCGAGATAACCTGTTACGATCTGCGATTTGGTGTTAGAAACTTGACGATGTGCGCCATGCAACATTGACAGTGAGACCTACGTTCCAGCCAAGGCTGCGCATGCTCTATTAGCCCATTTACTCTGATAAGGTTTGCCTATTATTGCCTTGTGGGAAAATAAAGAAATGAAAGAGGGAAATCTTGGACACACGTACCGCCCCTTTGTAAGGTGGTCGACAGTGGACAACCGTCTCGCAAGGTGATAGGGCTGCTCATATGTAGTGGAGACGGTCACTCCAAACCCAATGCTCTTGGTCGCTGCGGCCATGGCAGGAATCACGGAGAGGGGCTCGTTCACAGGCCATTGCGCACCGGTGATAATGGCCGGATCTAAGGACTTCTTATAGACGTTGTAGCCTCCTGCATACCAGGTGAAGGATTGATGTTAGAGCTGAGGACGACCATTACAGATAGAAGTTAATACTGGTTCCAACTCCCAAGGAGTGGATCTGTCAAATATTCAATCAATTGAAGTTATCTTACCAAGCACATCGGCGATGAAGATGCCATGGAATTTTGCCTCCTCGAGGGTCTTGGCTAGCTCAACCCAGTGTTCGACGTCGGTGAATTTCCATGACTGGTCGTCTGGGTGGCGCCAGAGTCCTGGGGACTGGTGACCGCTACCTAGATGATGGCGGATTTATGCGTTAGCAGCTTGGCACTCCTGCAACTGGTGAAGAGGGCGGTTGAGTTTAGTACCTACACATCTCAACGAATGCATTGACAACCAGGCTCTTCTTGCGGCCATTGTTTCCCGATGTGGATGACATGGCTCGTGAATTGAACTGGGTGGCTCGTTTCGATGGTGGTGACTTGTAAGCTGGGTTGGAACTGGGACTCCTTCTGGAATGATGATGACGACAGCTCAAGTTGACTCGGACTTGCCAGGGTTTCTCAGGGACATGGGTGCATGCAGGGCACGGGCATATAAAGGAACGGGATATTTTCTGTATTTAATTTTTCAATGATTACTTATTACGACACATTGACACACTCGCGCCGTTGTCCCTGTCCCTGGTTCGTCCGCCTAAACCATCATGGTGCCTGTCACGAACGTATCATTCGTGATGGTGCAATCATGGATCGGGATGAGGAATCGCGTGCGTCGTGGGGCTCTTGATGTGGGGAAAATGCCGAGTTGCGTCTCTGCAGCTCCGTGGCTTGGGCGCCCGGGATTTTTCAAGAGGCGTTTTTGATTTCTATTCTGGACGCGCACTAGTCGGAAGAAAAGGAAATGTACCAATTACTTGATATTTATCTATGAAGCTCTCTTTTCCCTCGATCTTGCTTGAAGTCTTAGACCGCATCCAGCCGCAGTCGAGTAATACAAAATAGTTGATCCACTTGAGTCTAAGGTTGGAACTGCCCGGTTGGTTGGTAGCATTCAAGTCCGCCCCTCCTTGCCGGAAACGTCCCCGTCAGACGAGACACCCTCCTTATCATTCGAAGAAACCGGGGCCCCTTCGCTAGTGACAACCTTGGCCCCAAAATGGCGTATTACGAGCCACGCAGGGAATATGGAGATGCCCCATAGTCCGAAATTCAAGTACACTCCTCCGACCTCGGAGAATATCTTGACAGAGGACAGGCCGTAGCTAACAGCTTGCCACGCAGATTCAGTACCGCGGAGGAGGCCGGCGTATCGAATCACCTCGGCTTCGTCTTTTGCAAGGTTGTGAATTACAAAGTACCTAGTTTTTACTTGTTAGAGATGTCAAAAGACCCCAGGGTAATAGAACTAGCGGGAGATGCCATGGATTGGATCCCAGATGTTGCAAGTAGAGTGGGGGAACCCAACATACAGGAACAAATAGTTGATCTGGAACCCCAGAGTCAAGAAGATAAACATCGCAAAAGCGGCCCCGAATCCGGGGCTAGTCCAGTCGTAGGTCGGTCGCGTAGTCCGGAATCTGGTGACAAGGACAGTCGCCCAGATCCACCAGCCGCCCTGCAATGTCAGGACCGTCCAGAAGGCGCCCCGAGAGCGAGTCCTGAGCGAGATTTTGGTGCGGTCAAGCCAGTGCTGTCAAAAGCCCAGAGGTTAGGATACATACACATATACAGGTCGGGAAAGGGCCCCACCTACCCCGAGAATGTTGCCAGCAATGACGGCGACGATGCCGGAAAGGAACGAACCCAAGGCCCGGGCCCTGACGCTAAACCAAACTTTGCAAAAGGTATTAGAATCCAGAATTCAGGAGAGCGTGTCAGAAATGTGGATGATTTTTTTTCTTCTTGCAAACTCACGAGACAAATAGGTAAAGAACACAGCTTCGGCAAACACAGCCTGGCCAATAAGCAAGACGATAAGACGAAACTCCCTTTTCAAGAAAAGCTTCGTCATCTCCTTGAGCTCAAGCCAAGGGTTCTGCACAATGGAGAGGTTGACCTTTCTCCCATCCTTTCGCTCCACCTGTTCTGGAGGTGTGAGAAGAAGACCGAGGAGTGGGCCGGTAGCCTGGATGGCGATGAAGATTAAAAACACCGTATAGGACACCTTTCCGGCCTCGTCGCGGTCGATGTTGAGCCCCAGGATGATGGCGCCTCCAATAATTTGGCCGCTGAGACGGTATGTGAGCCAGTATCCGAGGGCTTTTCCGCGATTCCAAGGTTCCGGGTAGGCAATGGCGATAGCTGCTTCGGCCATCCAAAACACCCCAGCCGATATGCCACACAGCGCAGCACCGAACAAAGTGAACCATTCGGTCCCGAACCGATTGTTAGTATAGAGACCAGCAGCATAGGGAGCAAAGCCGATCCTAAAACAAGGTTTAGCGCATACTCCCGCCAACATACGAATCGAAAATGTGAGGTGAAAAGAGACCAAGAAAACGAGAGGAAAAGATTGAACAAACATACGTTCCGAAAATGAGGGCCCCCTTGATCCCGACGTAACGGACGAGAACACCCGAAAAATAGCACGACACAACCATGAGACAAAACGTCAGAGCATTGGCTCCGTTGACGAGGTACGGTTTAGCCGCGCCTCCAGCGCCGAGTGAATTCATGGCGCCCCAAATACCCGGAGCCGCAAGGTTGCAGAGACCCAGGATGGTCATGTTGTAAAACGTCGACTTGTGCCATCGCGCTGGAGTTGGTCTCGCATGCTTAGCCTTGGCCTTTTGCCGATCATGACGCATCTTTTCCGAGGGGACGGGAGTGCGACTAACCTGGATATTGTTGATCCTTAGGGGGAGCTTCTTCGCTTTCCCCGTGGGGTCCGCTTGTGTTGGCTGACATTTTCTGGTCCTATTGCTGGATCCCGACTGGTGCTGTTCTTGGTATTGATTATTCCGTCCGTCCTGTAAGAGAGGCGGGAGGGCTAGAGACGCCAGGGAGATTTGGGAGGGATTAAATACAAGTATACCACTGAAAAGTAAAGATATCTGCCGGTATCCGTCAATTCTGCATCCCAGACTGCTACTCTGGCATCTGCACCCCGCGGCCTGTGTTTACCATTGGCGACTCCCTCATGCCATTCCTGACCATCTCGGTGCTACCGTGAGCAGAGATAACATCAAATGTCCTTCTAGCCAATTGGAAAGTTCCCGAGCGTGGTCGGTGACGACTCTGATGAGCACGCCATAATCCTACGCTTAACCGTACCTCTCAGATCTTTGGCATGTTCTCTACGCCCTTCATACGAAACAAAGACACCTACTATCGAATTGCCATCATCCACGCTACATCTTCGTCGTAGAGCGGAAGTGCCACTCTGTCTACCAAACCCTTGCATTGGTACGAGATACCCATGGAGGTGATGTTTGGTGGGCACCCGCCGTGATGCGATGCAGGCCGCGGCTTCAATTCCCGGGCCCGGCGACGGGGCCGGTCTCGCTACATTAAAACTTGGCGGCAATGGTGTTCATCCCCGTTTCCCACAAAGACGCCCCAGAAAATTAATTAGGGAATGTTCTCAGGAGCCTAGTCACTATGTTGATTTGGAGATTCTGCTGAAAAGAGCAAGTTGCACCTCGGCATCGCACCGATCTCGGTATAGCCCCGGGACAGGGCCCCGCTTCGAGCCGAGCACGTCAACTCGGAGGCCAGTGGCACAACATGGGTGGGGGTTCACGGCCGGGGATCGAGCCCATCCGCAGAAAAAAAAATGAACCAGGACGTTCCCACGTGTGCAGTAAGACGATGCAACTTCATCCCGACAGCCTGAAAATATGCTACAAAAGATGTTGAGCTCTCGTTCTTCTATCTGAAATGGTCTTAGATAAGAGACCGTCGAATCCTTCACATACACGCTAAAACGTTTTCATGGACACTTCGTTCCGTTTGGGCTGGAGGTGGTGCGAAAGGCACTAGCTTATTACGAATATATATTTATCACTTGGTAACGGATGCTGTTTTTTCCTGGTAGGCAGCTATTGATGCTCGCAACGAAACTCAGCCGGGCTATTACGTTCGCGAGGACTATTTCAGTCAACTAGTAAAATTTAAGCCGCCAAGTTAAGAGTAAAGATGTGTTGTGATATGGGTCCTGACTCCTGAATGAGCCGTTGCGTGAGATCCTGGAGGGAGAATACCTAGCGACGAATTGCGCTTGGAGTGCGCCTATCGGGAAACTCTCACTACGCGGTACAGGTAAATGGCCTCAAGAGGAGAGGCAGCGCCCTGAAGAGTGTAGCAACTTCGTGAAGGGTCGGTCGTGGTGAGGGGCCTGATCCGAGTAGGGACCGCAGCGCGGTCAGCATTATAATTTATCTCGTAAGAGCTGCAGAGCGCGATTCTAAACTAATCTCCTTATCTCCGAAATCACTGCTAGGGACCCGCCTTCTCCAGAATTATCCTAACTTTTTCAAACGAAAGCGCAGAGGCAAGCATCATGGCCGTATGTCCACACCCATCCGTCGCCATTGAGTCAATGTCTTCCCTTCTGGAGTGTTCGTCCTTTGGGTCATTCTCTCATGCCCGACTAGGGCCTCGATAAAATCCGCAGCATGATGAGCAATGGCTAAATGTATTGACGCGCTCCCGCTGATGTCTTTGGCATCGGTACCCAGAACCCACCCGTCGTTGTATATCAACTCGTGGATTTCCTTTCTTCCGTACCATGCCGCGAAGTGATAGTGGTTGCGTGTTTCCACAACTGCGCTCGTTTTAGCCTTTAGCGGCAAGTGGTCCCAGAGAGCTTTCACGGCCTCCAAATAGGATCCATCGTTCGGTGCCATGGCGCAGTTCACTACGATCGGGGCCTAAAAGGACGAAAAAAGGTTCCAGAGAACCTGTCATAGCCGGCATCCAGGCGCCTGGTCTCGTCGATCTTGATCCCCGTTCTTCTGATCCATCACTGGTTTCCTGGATTTTGACAGAATAAAGCCATAAAGAGAGAATAGTGTCAAGACCATCGGCCAACATGGTCCACCGTGTCCCGGTCCCCGTAACCATCATTTAGATCGCCTCACCACTGCTATGAGTTGGCAATATCTAGGAGAAGTGGTCGCCCTTGATAGTAGGTGGCAATGTGTGTAGCGTAAGCTCTATCGCAGCGGCTAGTGCCACTGTCTCGCCAGACGCAACCCCAAGCCACCTGGCCAGATTTGCCATGGATTTTTGGGCTTCCACGATTTGTTTAGTATTCGAAGACTAAAAGCGCGCGATATTTTGGTTCGCGTGAGCGGCTCTTTTTGGAGTGCCTCATCTCCCGACCTAGATTCAGCTCCGCCTTGCATCAGCCCTCATCAGCCCTCATCAGTCCTCGCTGAGCAGACCACCCTCAGCCCGGACATGCCAAGGAGCTGAGGGAGGTTCTCGTCGTTACGCCCGATGAGATTTGGACTAGGCCAGGTATTAAGCGTACTTCGGACTGGGCGGCCGAGGGCGGGTTCATTGGCGTCGGCGAGAAGGGGAGCCCTGCTGTTGAGCCGCTTTGGACGGATAGACAGTCTCTGCTTTGTACTTTCGAGTTTTTTTCCTTTTTTTTTTTTTTTCTTTTTTCTCCCCCCCCTCAGAACAAGCCAGCAATTAGAGCGAGGAAAACACGCGGGTTACCCGTGGGTGACCCATAGGGTTTGTAGCCTACTATACCCACGAGTAAATAGTAAATATAATGAACGTTAAAAGAGTTCATACACAGAATGCATATGCCGAACGTGTGACGGTAATCTATAGGTTGAATGCCCTACGCGAAAACCCATGTGCGAAGTCCATATATGGAATCTGTATGTAAGTAATATGTTAAATACCTTTGGTACCTTTTGGGGTATTCCCTCCAGTACTCAGCATAACCCTAGTACAGTAATTACTCTATTTGGATGGTAAAGCATCACGAATGGGCGGTTCGGCTGGTTTGACGCACAAGGTCCTCACCTTTGCTTGCTTTTAACGGCCTCTTCCATCAACATCTCGGTGCTAGCTTGATAGGCCATCCATCGAAACTGTGCGGCCATCCTGGTTGTTCTCACTACTCAATAAAACCGTAAGGAATAGTCCGTATAACTGGCTCAGCCATTCGGCAGCATTCTGATCGCACAGCCCTCAACATGCGCCTCATACGCCGCATTATCCACATTCAGCTTTGCGCAGGGTCTTGGCCTGCATACAGGCAGGACCAGGCTGCGTACGTCAACCCCTCTCTCAGCGAACTCGCCCCAAGACTCCTTTCCACCCTCATCAACAAGGCCTCTAGCGCCCAAGAAGCGATTCCATAATAGTTTCTTATAGAGTCGCTGCGATTCAATAGTATAGACCCCGACTCGGCGGCTCCTGCGCGATCAAAATGGATCCGCTATCGATTGCCGCCTCCTCATTCTCCATCGCGGGGGGGATTGCCAAGGCCGTTATCGCCGTGGTCGAGTTCGCCCGCGAGGCAAAAGCCGCGGCAGAGGATCTCAACACCGTTACGAGAGAGCTCCAGGCCTTATCATCCATTCTTGAGCCTTTGACTCGCAGCCTATCGAAGGCCCCCAAGGGCACGGTATCTGCAGCCCTCGGTCAGCAGCTCGAGTCCTCTTTGGATGGCTGTGGGTTGGTTGTGCGTCAAATTGAAACCACGGTCAATAAATACCAGCGCGACGGGGCGTGGCCGAGGGCGAAATGGGTGATGTTCGGGCGCGGAGACATGGCGAAGCTTAGGGAGAGCCTCGAGGCGTACAAGATGGCCCTGAGCCTGGGGCTGCACGCCATCTCCATGTAGGTACCCCTTCCTTCTTTCACCCTTTTCTTCTTCCACACTTCTTAAGGACACTGCTAATCGTATTGTTAGGGCCGTTGAGGAGAGTATCAAACGAGATACGGACGTACTTCAAAGCGATACCCGGGTCCTTCGACAATACGCGACGGCCATTAAAGTGAACACGGACGAGATACTCGCTCGCGTCAACAGCATTCGCCGCGGCGATGGGAATAAAAATGCTACACGGGTCGAGCAGTGGATAGAGGAGATGACAATTTTGTCCTCGTATGCCGAGACAACTTACCAAGAAACAGTCATCGATCCGGGGGATGCGAGAGACATGGTTCTAGAAAAGGCCGACATGGCGACCTTAAGTGATAGCAGGAATCCCGGCGGTGATGGTCTAGCGGTCATAGAGGAACACCATTCGTTTGGCCACCTCGGCCGGCGAGAAGACGGCGAAGGGACCATGAAAGGTGAGCATACCTGCTTTTTCTTTCTCTTTGTTTCCATCTTGCACGAAGAGTATTAAACCAGATTTCGATCAACAGGTCAAGGTTGGACTCCCGCCCAGTCATCCCAGTCAAGTAACGCGGGAAGTAGCGCAGGCATCGCGAATGCTAGGCATCCCACGAGTAGCACGAGCTCTGAAACTCCCGGGGGGCGATGGGGTGCTACCGGAGCCGATGTAATCGATAGATTAGACCTGCTTGTAGCCATAGACATTGGGCGCACCTCTGCAGGTAACCTTCTATCTTTCCACCCCCCATTCCCCGCAGATCCCACTTACTGATGCAAGGCAGCTGTGGCCTGGACGACACAAGACATCCCAATGCAGGTTATTGAAAACTGGCCTGGCGGTGAGGGAGATACAAGGGTGCCGACAGTGGTGGTATATGATAGGGATCAGAACCTCTCATCCTGGGGGTTCCTGTGTGCAGGGGATACTGGCCCAGACAAGGTTCTCCACGAATGTCCTTGGGCCGGGGATCTCGGAAATCCTGACAGACTCTCAGCGGGGTCTATTTCTGGCCGTCTTTACTTGATTGACTTCCTCGATCAACTCTACCGCCACATCAAGAGAACCATCTCGTCCGCCCTCGGTATGGACGCCCAGGACTGGGCGGCACTGGGCGTCGAGTTCCACTTTACCCTCCCGGACCAATTCCACCTGAGTCTTCGGAACGCTGATCTTTCGTTACCCCGTTTTGGCAGTGATGACCGGGATAAGATCCTGAAGAAATACTGCGATATCAAAAACATTTTAAGAAAAGCCGGTATTGGCATCGGTGGGCCTCGGCACTGCTCTGTGGTAGGGCTTACCGAGATGGAAGCAGCCGCCAACACCATCTTAGAAGAGCACGCGATGTCCATGAAGCCATTTCACACCCTACTAATGAACCTCGAAGCCTCACATGCAACGATTGTAGCAGCTGACCGCGACTACTTCGAAACTCCCCGCGGCAGCACCAAGGCAGTTTCGGACATGGTCGACAAGTATTCAATTTGGCTGGTCCCCATACCCCAATTTGATACCCTTTTCACAGACCATGTGCGAGCGCGCCTGCAAGAACATCCCGAGGTTGAGTTCCAATTAGGCATCGCCCCAGCAGAGCGCCTAGCTCACACCCTCGACTTTCGGGACATCTCCGATGTCTTACACAAATCCATTCTGCCACAAGACCTTTACAGGCTTCCGCTGGGAGGCGTCTCGAAAGCTTTTAAGTACGAGCCTTTAAAAATTGAGGATGGGACGATAGGATTCACTGGGTAAGTTCACTCTTTGGTTAGCAGTGGCCGTACGCATTTCATTGACCCCGCGCAGAGAAGAAATCCTCCTCGTCTTGGATCGCTTGGCCCGTCGGATTTGTACCTTGATACAGAAACATCTCCAGCGCACTAAACACGGGGTAAGCATCTAGTTTGAGCGAAGCGCACGCCCGGTAGCGGTTTTTGACGTAATATAGTCCTTTCAAACCATTAGGATGATGGAAACGACGGAGACGCCAAGCCATCTCATCGATCGTGTTCAGAAAGCCATGGCCATGCTAGATGTATTCAAAGTAATCCCCAACCCGGCCCAAAACAAAGACTTGACCGCTGTTGAGGGCCTCCTCCTTTGTCGCAATGCATGGCATATTGATAACACCCGGCCCCGATTATGGTGCCTGGGCGACCTGCAGCCCCAAATAAGGGTCAAGGCTCGACAGGACGAGAATACATTTGTCACTGTACACAAGGCTCTACGAGACGAGAATACCATTGTCACTGTATATGATTGGATTGGTATACCCTTATCCCCATACGCCCCTATAAAGCTGAGCGTTCACATCGAGATTAAGGGCCGTTACAACTACGAGGCCGATCCCGAGGTGGATTTCGACATATTTTATGACGATCTAGAATCTACGAAGCTCTGCACAGTCTCATGGACCATAAAACGGGCTTATTTTATAGTGGACAAGGAGAAGGATAGACGATGGTATAGGTCTACACGGAAAACCTGGCAGATCCAGTTCGACATGATTCTTTTCATGGTAGACCCCCTCAAGTCTGGCCCACAGTTTGAGATCCACTTGAGGGATTTCTCATCGGAGGTTGTCCTGCGTCCAAAGTCAGTGGTGTGGCACGAGGAGCCGCCTTATGCTGTTTTAGGCTTTTGGGAGAGAAAATAAAGGCCAGGTTAGTGTGCCTCGGGAAAAGCGATGGGATCCGATAGGGACCGCCTGACGCGGACTGCCCCTTGCCGAACTACCTCTGGGATTACTAAATCCTAACAATCACTATGGTTACAACCATGATCAAGATTGGAAACGATGTCTACTTGCTATTATATACTTTACTGTTTACTAGTCAATTTACTTAATTCTATGGACCACACTTGCATACGCATAATGGCCCTGAGTGAGTGTTTGACTACCTCACTCCTCTACCAAACATTCTACGATGTCTGCTATAACTGGGCCTTCGAGGCTGGCAAAGGAAAGGGCATGGCGATCTTGTACCGTGAGTGCTTGTTGGGGAAGTGTGAAACAGAATGAATTGACCAGTGGAACATGGAGTTGGGAGTTTATTAGTGCAAGAGTGAGTACATTCCATTGCGAGAAGCCTGCATACAGAAGTTAATGCTGGGTAGGTATCAACGTGACCCTCAATTACATCCCTATCAAGCCTTCAGAATCCCATGCTACTGCAAGCATTGATTCCTCTAGCTGCCGTCTTGGCGGGTACTTTACTAACCGAGTCATCCTAATAGCTTTTGCTATATGTAACATGTAACTGCCTCAGCTAGTAAGCTGTGATAGTAGACTACCTATGGGAAGTAGATAGTTCCTATTGAAAGCCCCGGTGACCAGCTATATGTCGTTAATTGTAAAAAGAAAAAAATAAGCAAGGAAAGATGAGCCCGCAAAGGGTGAGCTACTTACGGGTCCAGGTCAGTTATGAGGTTGTCAGCAAAGTCGTCGCTGTCATCTGCTGAAGCGGGATCCGGGACTCTGCCGGACAAACTAAGCGGAGAATCAAGACATGGGCGGTTACGTACGTCACCACCCTGGCTAGTCCTGGCTCCCCAGCAGTCTGTTGACAATAGCAAAATTTTGCGGGGAAGAGGTGTTCTCAGACGGTGGAGATTATGCAACGATTTTGACGAGCTCCACGCGAGGTTTTCTATTTCGTTCTTCTGGGAAACAGAATCTTGACTGGTGGAATCCAGCCAGCCACCCTTTCTGCCTGCTACTACTGGGCGAGGTTGGGATATCATTTCGAACAAGGACGAATAACGGCTCGGGCTGTGCTTGGAGGGTGTAGCCATTTGCACAGCCCGATGACCGTGTAATAAAAGTAACCATGAGGCCGGCCAACTGAAGCCATGCGTACTAGGGCGGCTGGAATACGGGAACCTTAGTCCCAGGGATTTGCTACTGCTACGGTGGCGAATACACCTATGTCAGAAGAGCATTGCATATATATGTATCTAGGTGAGATATTTCGAGGTACTCGACGCCGATGCGGCTTGAGTCTCTTCCTCCCGAACTGGTAGATGTGCCACGGTCCCGTTTTGTCTCCGCCGCTCTATCTCAACACATCGATAATACTGCAAATCTTCCCTCGCATTTTTCGCAGTCTCCTTCATCCAGCGCTCACCCATAGTTGCAATGTCATCATCCCTCATGGCAGCCGAGAGTATCGCCTCACAGTCCCAGCAAAGACACCTCGAGTACTCCTCATCAAACGCACCTTCGTATGCCTTGCGTGTGAGCTGCTCCCCATGGCTCAGGAACTGCGTGCTAAGTTTGTCGTTGTGATCGATGAATCTACCCGCTATCTGCTCCATAGCGGTCTTGTACCAAATGTGCGATAGCTGGTGGGTATGCCAGGCCAAATCCATGTCTAGCGTCGGGACGATGGTCGAGCCGGCCTTGATCCTGAACAGTTGGGTAAAGTTGTCATATCTATCTAGAGCGCGGCTTAGCGTGCCGGCAAATGCCGGGCTTCGGATCCACAGATGAGCGTGCATCTTGTCGACGAACGCGCCCTGACGCACAACGTTTTCGCAGAGGGACAGGAGTTGGTATCGCCGTTTTCCGGTCTCAACCAGAAGGAGCAGGAAGGCGTGAACGGTAGGTTCTTTGCCGGCTGCTGCTTCGTGACTGCTCAGACACTCGGAAGGGCTGGCAGCACCCCGGAGGTCATCGCCACAGTACCATTTCAGGGCTTTATGTACAAGACTATCAAATTTGTGGTTGCCGGTGAAACCGATGCAACCATAGAGGTCGCCGTCTAACCCCGTGGCTTCAACAAACCATTCTTCGGCGGGCTTGGGCATGTTGTATTCGAACTCAGTTCGCGACGAGTCCACCGCTCGATGCTATATTCCAAATTTTGTTAACTTGGTCCGAATGGGAGGGGTGTGAATAGCCGTCGAGGACAGTATTAGATACGCACAATCTGGACCCAAGGAAAAGGTGCATGCTTAAGATAAGGCAGGGCATGCCGGCCACAGAATAGCTGGTAGTCGCCAGGATTAAGAAGGAAGGAATGCCAGATAATCAAAACATCTGGCCAAAGAGTTAGAAGCCGGTTCAAGAGTCAAGATGGGGCAGGGAGGTCGGATGACGAGGAGGAAAGTCACCTAGAGGAGGTAAGTGAGGAATCCTCGCTTCGGCATGCGGGCCACCGACTTCGCGCATCAACGCTTCAATCTTCTCCGACCAGATCATAAATCGCGTGGCCGCAAGCTCTAGGTAGACGCGCCACTTCCGCCTTGAACGTTCCTCAAAAGTTGGATCCTTGATGGATGTCGGCTTGTTTTCATACTTTCGGTGACCCACCCAGGTTCGGCGATACACAGTCTTGGTCGAGAGTCTGATTCCAAGAGCCCAGTCTAGTGCCCTGGTGGAAATAATGCGCGTTCGGAGAGCATGGATTACCTCCAGAAGCTCGAGGTGGACAGCACATTCGCTAGCCGTTGGGAGGGTGGTTGCGGATTTTGGTGGCTCATCAGTGAGGGACCGGAAGACGTCGGGGGACGGTATAATCGGCTGGTCCGGGTCGCGAGAAGCCGGGCGAAACTTCGTTGGCGTTGTCTCCGGGGATCGGACGGTTTGTGACAAGGGGTTGTCATACCAGCGGGTTTCGCCTTGCCCGCAGCGATGGACTATTTGTAGATGGAGGGAGTGAATATCCTCCATGGTGGGCATATCTTTAAACCCGCGCATATTGAGTAGTCCCACGCTTGTGAATACACTTCGGGGCGCCTGTCAGTGATAATAGAGGGATCTGATTGACTTGAGGCCATCAAAGTCAAAGTGGGATAAGCGGAGGTAAAAAAGCGCGTTTGGGCGACAACGAGAGCTGGGACAGTCGTTCGCCATTCACGAAGGGTTGGATTAAGGCTTATTTTGATAGATACCAAAGGAAGCCTTCCGTCTCTGGGGCCATTTTCAATCCCCTCATCCGAAAGCACCCGTGCTACGAAGTACATGTTGCGTCTGCTCGCCTCACGAAGCACAGCCACATTTGGCCTGGCACTTTTCAAAGTTATTGCTGGATATACACATAAAATCAGCCCAGTGTGCCTTGACGTCCACATCTGGCTAGGCCGCATTGACTGACGCGGAGTTGAGGTGGCAGCGCAGGATAAGACGGTGTCATTCAGCGCCGACTGCACCAAGCAGTCTGCCCAGGCGGAAATAATCAGGCAACTGTACGAAGGCACTGATCACTCAAAATCTGCGCAGTTTTGGAGTCTCGTGAGATATGAAAGTAGTCTGAAGGAGGTGAACGAGGCCTGGCCACGCCACGCCAGTTTGCCTGAGCTTGCCCTATTATCTTTTTCAACAATTACCCTTGGCCCGCCCTCTTCCCAAGACACGCATCAAGTTAAAAGTCGTGTCGGTAATAATTCGCGCCTTTGAGGACAGGCAATTGCCGGCCTACGGCGACATTAAAGTGAAAGGCGTTGCGGATAATACGCCTCTTCCACGACAGAGGTTCCTCGGTCTTCTCAAAAATCAGTCTTTGTGCCCCGTGCAAAATGGCGCGACTGAAAGACATCATCGTCGCGCAAGTATCCTCATCCTCACATAGGCATCAGCAATGCATTACTCCGGGGCCCGACCTCCCATGGGAGCACGTCGGATCTAGCCCAGAACGGCTTCTTCAAGAGGTCGAGAAACTCTACTGGCACGGCGTGCGAGGCGAGATGAAGAATATCATCGAGACCTTGAGAGCTTGGCAGGAACATTCCTCCGAGGATGTAGATGATCCGATTCCTCGGGAGCTAGATGGTTACGACACGTTCATAACCAACGTCACGCAATGGTCGAGGAAGGCCGCAGAGATATACAGTAGGTCGCACAACAACTTGGTGCAAGCTCGTGGTGATGCGCTGACAGGGGCACGTTGGCTATAGGTGATGATCTAGGAAGAGTCAAAGACTTGGCGGATTTTCCCACTCTGAACTGGCTTGACATGAGTCAGTACCAAACATCCACTGAGAAGGCTTTGGTGCAGATGAAAGTTCAGACCACGACCTCGAAGATCAAGAAGGAGATCAAGAGCCAGATAGAGCGTGAGTCTGTCCTAGTCTCTATTGATCAGCTTGAGAACAGAGAAGGAGCAATGTTTAACTAATACATTATTAAATCTATTAGCTGTCACACTGGAAGGTCCTGAGCAAAAGACATGGTTGTTGCTGCAGAGCTCTGGTAAGTATTGTAATAACCTCCTGGCAAAACAGGACGGCAACTCATGGCTTCCTTGTACTAGGCTTCTTAGATATCGATAAGATTATTGAACACCGCCCACCTGCACACAAGTCAGGCAAGAGGGCTGCTATCCCTCAGCGTAAGAAATAGGAAACAGACACAGCCCCCTCCCTCTTCGGATAGAATGCCTAACTTGGAATTCTAATAGTTGCACTCTCCGGCTTTGACAAGACTGGTATGCCCAAGTTTGAACCACAAACGTGCATGCAACATAACTGCGCTGCAGTCATCGTCTCGAGCTACTTCGTATCGAAGAAACCTGAAGAACCTAAGATAGTTTGCGAGACTTGCTATAGACAGCACCACTACGGCAAGGAGTCTTATGTCAAGACGTACAAGCACCTCCTCTGCAACGATATCATCAGCAACGATGTTGCCAGCCAAATTTGCAAATGTACGAGTGTGAAACGACGCGATTCAACAGGGAAAGCTGTCGATTTGTACCCATACAACGGCACAGGAGGACACCAAGCCGACTGCGGCCTTCTTCGACTAAGCGAGGTCGAAGCGCAGGCTAAATTCGAAGGCATCCTCGCCGTCTCTGAGAGATCGCACAAGACGAAGTTGGCCGAGGTTGTGCAGGCGATTTCGATGACTGGGGGAAGTGGCTCTAAGACGCGGCCTTCTACCTCCGAGAATGAAAACAAGAGGACCACAGGTGTAAAGAAACGGCTTTCTTCGGTTCTTTCGGGAAAGGATCGAACCGGGAGGGCAGAAAAATCAGCGACGCTCGAACTACCACCATCCCGGTCTCCTGGAGCTATAACCGATCCGGCTGAGGACAATCATATTCCCGCCTTTTTCGGCCGATTCGCGGATAAGGACGGGTTGAAGAATGCCCACATGTCCTTGCGGGTTGGCACCTTGGTCTTTGAGATTGGCGTGGCAAAGTAAGTTTCGGGCCGAATATATAAATACTTACTTTGTTCCGACGGCTAACTTGTCGTCCCATAATCTAGCACGAAGAGCGGAGCGCTCGTCACGAGTAGGGAGCCGCCTGTGTTTGGGCAGACTACTCCAGACCCAACCTCTGTCCGGCCTTGCCTTGCAGTTGGTGACTCGCCAAGGGAACTATGGAGACAGGATCGGCCAGTGGGGGCCCGCAAGAGGTACGCGATGATCATGAAACAGGTTGTGGGCTCCGCGTTCGTCAACTCCCCTGAAAATGGCCTGGAGCGGAAAATTATCGACGCGATTACTGAGGCGGCAAAGTCTCCCCTTAGCGCAGAGAAGGAAGTCTCTCATACACAAGACCAAAACATCGATGCTATCATGGAAATGTTCAAGAGTTTGGTTGGGAGTCGCATTCAAACGTACCTTCGGAGCATTACCGCTCTCCTGCTGGACCCGGAAATCAATCTCACCTGGAATGCGGCGAACAATTCCTGCCAGCGATTTTGCAATTCAATCCTCGACTCCTCCCTCTTCGGACCTCTTCTTGCTAGGGCGGATAATGCTACCTCTGTTCCGCTTTATCTCATGAGTTTCGTCTGCCAAAATGAAGGATACAATCAGCGAATTGTTAGGTCACGACACGACGTGCCACCCGGGTTAGTTGAGGAGTATCTTGGCAATTTTTACTTCGGCCGGCACGATGATTCTGATCTTATCGACTCCTGTCAGGAATACTGGTACGATTGGTCGGGTACCGGTCCGGTAGCAACAAAGTATGACGATCTCTTTCCCTACGACTGTACCAGAGCGTATGCGGGAAGAGGCAACAACCTAGAGCTGAGCTGTGGCCGTTGCAGCCTATCTAGACATCTTTGGACCTCACCCTTTGACAGCTGGGCCATGGTGTCCATGCACCTCATGCGAGACCCATTCATGTATCCCGCTTCGACTGTGCACCACCAATCTCGTAACCCCCGTGGAGGACAAGCCAGTTGGATGAAGAATCGCCTCTTGGTTCTCCATTCATCGAGCGTCCTTTCGCGAGTGGCTGCTGCAATGACGGGGTCTCCAACCTTCCGGACTTCGACCGCCTGGCTCCATGGGAAGGGCTCCCCGCTCCTCGAGAAGAACCCGGGCCTTTCCCGTGTCCGCATGGGAGGTATTCACCGTGCTCAACCCTTCAGTCACTACTACGAGAAGGGCACCAACCGTCTTTACTTCGTAGCCGACTGGGCCAGCAGGCTCGGCCGAATACAGGAGTACACGACGCTTCGAGATAACCGGGCCAAGAGCGTTGACATTATGAAGCCACCGAAAGACATCCACTTCTTGGAGCCCCAAAATCGAAACACAAAGCGGACGGCAGATACTCCTTATGGCGGATTCCGCGGGGCCATGACGCAGCCAGACGTCGCAGCCATTGAAAGTGAAAGGGCTAGGCGGACAACCGATCTTGCGAATCGTCAGATGGCTACCACAACGGCGACTTTTACCCTTCTCGATGGACCAGTCCCTGGAAATGGCATGGTCGGAGGTAGCGTGGGCATGTGTAGTGCCTGCCCAGTGTCTTGCGGAGCGGGTTGTGGAAGCAGTACCTGTGGAGGGCCAGCATGCGGTGGAGGAAGTTCCGGGGATGGAGGAGGCGGCGGCGGTGGGTGTGGAGGAGGAGGAGGATGTGGAGGGGGGGGAGGGTGTGGAGGAGGGGGGGGGTGTGGATGAGGGGGAGG
>NJFT01000167.1:0-90766 GCA_002221725.1 Scedosporium boydii
TTTTTGTTTGTTGGTTTCTGTTGCCCTGTCCGGTTGTAGTAGGACACTTTCCTTTGAGAAAAGGACATGCCCAGCTTAAAACCAGAAACGGGAAAGAAAACGAAGAAGAAAAGAAATCAAAGCCTAGGTTCCTTTATAACTCTCGACGCTTCCAAACTCCGCCCTATGATCATGTAGGTAAGGAAAGAAAAACGATGCAGCGGAAACGAAACAAGACAAATGAGAAAAAAAGGGTAGCTGAAAAACCTAGGAGTAAGCCTTCAAGGGAGTCAAGAGAGTTGGGCGGGTGATAACAGGGTATCAATGCTGTAAGGATATTGTAAGTTTCTCCCCGGTTATATACATCGAGGGAAGCAGGCATTTCGTTTCGAAAGAAAGGTTGGGAAAAAAGACGCATCTGGGGAAGCAACCTCCAAAGAGTCCCCTGGGAGTCGAGAACCACTCGTTCTCTTCATCCTCCATTACCTCGGTTTCTTTTTCCTCTTCCTTCCCTTCGTTTCCTTTTCTTCTTTTTTTCTTTCCAGCCAGTCGATCAAGTACCGAGGAGACTTTCGGTTGGCCATCGTCAAGTTCCTGAAATACACTTCAGGTGGAAGAACTGCTGTCCGTTACCTCGAAGATGCCGACGCCGTAAACTCCGAAGATGAGGAAAGAGAGAGAGAAAAGAAAAAAAAGCCAACCTGTAGACCACCATTCAGCAGAAGACAAGGATAAACAGGAATAGTGCTCCCGCATGTGCAGTCTCGAAAACCGCAGCAGGTCGCAGTGACATTTTCCACCCCTTCTAGGATCTCAGGCTAGGCTTGGGGCCGAGCTGTGGGAAGGGGGAACAATAACTTAGCCGTCAAGCGCGGCCTGTTCCTTTTTTTGTCCATTTTGTGTTTGGTTTTCCTTCTTTTTTTTTGACAGGATTTCTCCATTATTGTTCTTTAAAATCTTTCACGTCTCTTTCTCAGAGAGTTAGAATTAGAAGGGCCTCGCTTAAGCAGACCTTGTAGGCTGGGGACGCGGCAGAGGGAAGCCCTCGTAAACCTCGTCTCCCGTAGACGGGATATCCCCCGCTTAAAAATTGTTCGCGCTTGGTGCAGAATCCTTGTACTGTCAAGTGTTCATGAGCGCGGACGACAAAATTAAATAGAAAGCAAGTTGGGGGCGCACATGAGTGTGAGCGTCATTGTCGTAGCGGCCATCGAATGCTTAACCAGCGGCCGCAACCGAAGCAGGCTGTCGCCTCTTCGCAGCGGGCGTGGGGGCTCCGGTCTCGGCGGCAGCGCGCTTCTTAGAATCGACCTGAGAAGTGGTTCCGTTCGTAGCTTGCTTAGCATCTACGGGCGGGGAGGGTCCGGTTCCATTCGCCTTTCGCACAACCCTCTTCCTGGGCTTCACCTCGCCTGCGGCAAATACATCGTCGGGAAGGTCCGAACTACGTTACGGTTAGCCACCTGATCCTCTGGATTCAGCTCGATGATACAAGCCGGGGGGTGTCTTACTTTCGGAGGTGTTGCACCGTAATGGCGTTGAGTTGGTGATCAAACTTCTCCCAGCCCTTGCAAAGCTTCTTAAACTCGCCGACCTCGTTGGCAAGGTTGATGCTTTTTTGTCCTGGCGATAATTGTCAGTAGTCCAAACGGAAACAGACTGAAAGGAGGCAAAGGGAGGGAGGCGGAAACAAGGCCTCGAAAGGAGGAGAAACTCACCTGGCCGAAGTGCCAGTCCAATATAGTGCGTCGTCGTATAAATGTACACATTTTCATCCCCAGCCTTGGCGCCATTCGTTCCCTCCTCATTCTTCACCGCACCGGCAGAGCCCGCGACATCCCCATTGCTATTGCTACCACCCGCAGAGTTCTTCTCGTCCGCGCCGGGGTCCGCCCTGATCTCCGACTTGACGGGGCTGGTCTGCTCCTCCTTGGGCGCGTCCTCCTCATTGATCATGAACGCGAGATCGCCCTGCTGAACCTTTTGTATCTCGGAGTCGGCGTTGCACTTGTGAACCCGGTCGTAT
This sequence comes from Scedosporium boydii, assembly GCA_002221725.1. NCBI lineage: Eukaryota > Fungi > Ascomycota > Sordariomycetes > Microascales > Microascaceae > Scedosporium > Scedosporium boydii. The sequence continues at coordinate 2,006 of NJFT01000167.1, forward strand.
CCCTTGACGAAGGCCTGCGCGAGCGCGATGGTATCGTGCCTATCGAGAGCCAACACGAGCATGCGGACCTTGGACTCGACGAAGCCGGACCACTTCTTGTGGGCGTCCTTGGTGATACCAGACGAGACGATGGCCAGATAATACTTGTAGTCCGCCGTGAAGAAGGTGTGCTTCTCGAAGAGGTCGGACCAGGGCCTTTGGCCCACCACGATCCCGTCGGTAATACCGTCGGCCCGGGAGAGCTCCGTCTGGATGATAGCCATGGACGACCTGTTGATGTTGTAGGCGGCATTCATGGAAGGGTAAGCGGGGGTGATGATGGGCATCAGGTGGTGCTTATCCGAGGGGTAGACCACGGGGTTCCAGATCCTGTACCCCAAGGCCGCGCGCTCAATGTGTTTCAAAAGAACGGGTTGGGGCCAAGGCCACTGGCGCATGATGCAGAAGAACTTGCTCACAATGGTCGCCGCCGTGGCCCTGGGATAGAGCTGGCAAACCCTGGCAACTAGCATGGCCCAGGCGACACCGCCGGGATAACCCATAACGTTGGCGTAAATGGCACGCCTCTGGGCCCATAGCTTGATGGCGCGTAGGGCCATCTGAAAGGTACTCTGCTCGGGGACGAGATCGAGAATCTCGTGGGCCACGCGTGTTCCGTTCAGCGATCGGATTTCTGTTTCGTCAAGGCCTCGTAGAAGAGCGGTATCGGTGAGGTTGAATTGCGATGTGTTCGTTGGAAGTTTCTTAAGCATCGCGATCCTGGAGAAAATCATGTCTATGCTGATACCCCAGTACTCGAACTTGATAATGGGGACGAAGGCATCGGTGACGACGGCAAGGCCGGTGATGGCTCCCTTGGGGGCCATCTCGAGGAGAAGATCGGGAAAGATGGCAAAGTAATCGTCGCGTGTGACGTACTTGGGAGCCACGACGAGGGTATCGATATCGGAACCAGGTCCAAACACGCCGAGACGGAAACCGCCGTATGTGAAGATCTTGCCACGAGCATCCCGGGCAAGGCCTTGGTCTTTCTCTTTGGCCACTCGGGTGACAAACTCGTCGCACATTTTCTGGAGGGATTCGAGAACCAGGTTCCTAAGAGGAGTCTTTTTGTGAGCCTTGCTTATCCATGGCGCGCCAAGGGGTGTCCCGTGTCCTAGATGCATGTGCGTGTATGGAGGTGTGTCGAAAAGCAACCAGGGGGGTCTATCGGAGCTTCGTGGTAGAGCTGTCGCGGGAAGAGAGGGAGAGCTTACCTCTTGTCTGTCTCCTCCTTGCTCTCAAAGATGCCTTGCTTCCGCAACTCTTCCACCATGGCATTATTCGATTCGATCTCGGCAGGCGTGGGCAGCGCCATCGAAATGGGGGGCGTGACGCCCAGTTGTCTATCTGCCGAAGCCATCGGAGCGGGATTCGATGGTGTTGACTAGCCGGTAGAGACGATCTTCGGAAGGGGTCAAAGGAGAGGAGCCTGTTCGTTCGCGAATCGATCGACGGAGAAGGACACGGCAACCAAGGAGTGCGAAGCTCCTATCGAAAGCGCTCGGTAATGATGATGGCTCGGACGCTGCCTCGTATGTCGGAGCGGCTGGCGGGCGGGAGGTGGCCAGCGACTCCGATCTTCGCGGTTAGAAATGGAGGGTATATTTTGCAGACTGGGGCGAAGGGGAAAAGGCAAAGGGCAAAAAGGAAGAAGAAAAAAAAAAAAAGAGGTGAGCTCGTCTAGGGTGAAAGGAGTTGTGCGTCGACGAGGGCGAACGATGGGAAAAGAGGAAGCGCCTGCTGCATGGAAAACGCGAAGGAGTTCGAAGACGGGACGGGAGGGAGAAGGAAGTCTAAAAAAAAAAGGAAAGGAGGCGTAGTTGAAGATGGGCGAAGGTGGGTAAGTGGGTGTTTAGTTCGGAAGAGGGGAAAAAAATTCAATTTGGCGGACGTGTTTGGATCCTCGTGTCGTTTGCGAGGTCGAGAAGTTGTTCTCCCAACAAGCACCAGCACCGATGTCTTGGTGGTAGTTGCAACTTGCAGGTGGAAGAGGCTTGTGAGAATGTGAGTATTTCCTACCCCCGGCAATATCGACGCTCGATTGGGTCAAGAGTTTTGGCGTTGACACAGGGAAGGGAAGAGCCTCTGAAGGTAGTATGTAGAGGTACTTCTGCGAGAAGAACTCATGAAGATATTAGTAGGAGAGGATGGCAAAGACGGAGCAGGGATTTTGTACAGATACCTAGTGACATTTGATGGCTCGGCGTGGCTCAAGGCCTGCAAGTTATGATTGGACAAGATCGAGGAGAAACTGGCCGCTGAGTAATCATTGATATTCCCATGTCCCACTGAGCCTCAAGACTAGACAAGGTACGAAGTACTTCGTACAAGGGAGAAGCACGAGGTAACTGGAACAGCAACTGGTATCACTCGCGTCGTTTTCTCATACTGGAATATATCTAAAAGAAAATAATGAACATTGTACAGATGAGCCATTCGCGTGGTATTTGGCCCTCCCTCGACCATCTCGCAAGAACATCCCATCGGCCAACCGCGCCTTAAGCTACCCCTGGGCCTCCCGCATACCACATCCAGACCCCAAAGGTTCCCAGCACCCCTACAGTACCTACTACTTCGACAATCGTCTGTCCCCGGCTCTTGATTGTCCCCAGGATCTCCAGCAAACCCAAGGGGTCTTGGTGAGTCTTAGGCTCCGCCATCTTCAACCGCCTACCGCCGCCCTTGCCATGTCGCCTAGTTCTCGCTACGGCGAGGTCGGACGGACGGTGCGCTATCCGAAGAAGCTGGGCGTTCTGGACGCCGTTGTTGGTAAGGCTCCTCCGCAGCGCCGCCGCCCAGTCCTCGAGAAGCTCCTCATCCGTGCGACTAGAGCCGATGTCGCGTCGCCATCTGAGAATACCGCCCGCGGGAGCCAGATCTTGGATCGAAAGTCTGGGCGCGAGGCATAGATCCATGCCGTAGCCGTATTGCGTGTGACGGCGCCTCCACTCGAGGTACACCTTGCCGGCCGAGTGTCGGAGCCACGACGCCCCGTTCGGGCAGAATATGTCGTCGACCAGCCGGGCAAGGTCAGTTGTGACGAGGGGTTGGATGTATTCCGAGTTCACAAGTAGGCTCGCGTCTGTTAGGTCGAACTCGGAGCCGGGTGATGATGAGATGGCGTACACGGCCACGGTTCCTTCCGGCGTGCCCGAGGTACTAAAGGTGAAGGGCCGCACGTAGTTGTCCTCTAGCTGCTGAGCCACGGTCTCCTTGATAGAGGCCACTTCCTCCACGGATAGCGTGTCGGCGTGGGATACTACGGGGATGACATTTGTCACCTGCTGGAGCGCCAGCAGGAATTGCATGTCTTCTTTAGTAAGGCCTGGATTTTGTGTCAGCATTAAGACTAAACGTCAGCCTAAAAGGCGACGGGGGAAGCCTCGGGAAAGACACACCGTTAGGTGATATAAGGTATAGAACAGTGCTAACAAGGGACCCTCCACTCGCGCTTAGCATCTTTAACATATCTGCATCGCTTACCGCACTTGATAGATGCGGCGTTAGGTGCGATTCTATGTAATCTCGTACAAGCGAGATGCAATCGGACGGCTGTGTCACCCAGGCATTAGATTTTTTACTCCGATAATTCTAAGATGGGGAGAAAAGCGCGGCGCAACGTACGCTAGAGTCGTCTCCGTGACCCGGAGTATCGACGAAGCAGATATTCTTGTCATACTGAGTGTCTAGTTCAGGGTCCTCATATGGCTCTGAAGTATCACCGTCGCACGGTGTCCACCACGGCGGTCGTGGCATCGTGCTGGCATAGACTTCGGTTATGCTGGGATCGCCCTCGCGGCGGCTTCCGCGACCGTAGTTAGGAAGGTTCCTGCCAACAAGAGCATCTCTAGCCTGTCCCACGTGGACTATATGCTCGCAACACTGTAATATTGCTCTTATAAGAGCTGTCTTTCCAGTACCTAGCGAAGAGTTGTTAGTACCACCAGAAGTACTTGATTTGGGGAGCTGGAGGTGTTTCGAGGCTGCGCTCAATACTCACCCTTGGCGCCTGCAACGAGAATCTTGAGCCCACCTATCGCCTTGCCGGTCTCCGTGAACGGCCGCCGATCGGGAAGAGTGATTAGGGGCATTATAAGCTGTTGCTCGGTATAATCGGAAGCGGGCTGGTCCTGCCGCACCATCGGGCTCGCATCTAACAACTCGGCAAGTCCACTTGCAGCCTGACTGAACGGGTACTCCGAAAACGAGGCGACAGGTGAATCATGGGGCGGGATCGAACAACTAATATCGGAAATGGCAACGGAGCCTTCCGGTACTGAAGGCGAGAGTATTGACGACGCTCTCGTGTTGGTAGGACGTATCGTAGGCCCCGAATCGCCAGGCCTTACGGTCTGCGTCGACTCGCGTCGAGCCGCACAGCCCTCCGCGTGAGTTGGAGATAAGGGCTCCGACTGTAGTTTCTCGTTCTCGTAGCGGGGTCGGCCGCGGGCCTCGTGAGATGATATCGCGGGCGAAGGTTTCCTCCTAGACGGTATTGTGAAGGTCTGGGATCGTGCCCGCCTCTCAGCTGCAGCATTCATCTCCTCCTCGTTAACAAGGCAGTATGACGTCTGTAGCGGTTCGACCGGAGGAGCTACGAAGGACGCGCCGCCGAATGGGCGACTGTTCGGACTCGTCGAGCCAGTGAGGTTCCGCATCACCAGGGTATTTCGTACTTGGTAGATTGTGTTCGTAGACGGATTTGCTATGTGTAGAGGTGGAAGGGAAAGGGGGGGTTATGTTACACTTTGTGGTCTCCGCGACCTAATATTCCGAGTAACGTCATTAGTTCTAACTGTTCAGGGATGGACATGGACTGGGGAGTCGGCATTGATGTATAGGGTTGCTATATCGGAGCATGGAAAGTGGAACTGGGCTCAGCAAGACAGCGTGCATACCCAAAGGTAGGAGGGACCTGGAATTGCCGCCCATCAAGAGCAAGCTAAATTGATCTGGGCTGATGAGCAGTCGAGGGTGGTACGGTAAATGTATCTCAAACAGTAACGGGCGGAAACTAATCGGAGGGATCGCGGAGAGGAGGGGGGGCTGGGGCGGAAAGGCGGTCGAGAGACTTTCTAGAAGCAGCCGGCCAGCTGAGGTATTATCTGCGATAAGATCCAAGTTAAGTCTCGGCGACTGTGTTTATGCTTGCGATGATGAACTGGAGATGAAAAGAGGATATATCTCGATTACTCCGGATTTCCATGGAAAAGGTGGATGGATATACGGGCGTGGGCTATATTGACAAACACCCGGTAATCAAGACGGCTCGAGGACAGGTGGACGTGAGCAGTGAGGTAGATGAGGTAGTGCGGCCCTAAATGGACTATTGCATCACTGAGGTTGGGTCAAGTGCCAGCGTTTGCGAGTGCACGAGTTACGTCTAGCGGTTACGTACTGGGCAGCGACACATCAACAATCATTCCGTCACCCAAATCGTAGAGTTCCTCAACTCTGTCTTGCCCCCTTTCTAGTTTCTAGTGTACGAAATAATGATAAGATGCTACATCTGAGCATGTTTTCTCGACAGCGATGAGTGCTGATGGACCTGCGCTGTTCGCATGTCTCTTGTGATGTACTTACATGTACTGTCTGACGTAGCGCGGATGGTGGGGTAAAGAGGGTAAAGAGGGACGCGATATCCGCTGCGAAGTACAACAATTGAATTGTACCCTGCTAAAAAACCCCACCATCACTCTCAACACTCTCTGAACTCACGTTCAGTGTAGTACTGGGTACCTGCCTCCTGATAAGCTACCCCTCCCCCTCTCTCCCTGTCTCCCTGTTGCCCCTTCCTCAGCTGCCCCATCCACCCATGAAGAACCACCACACTCAACAGGTCGTGGCTTCCCAACGCTACAACGCTATCCTGCACGGTCGCTGTTGTATCTTGTATCCTCTGCATTTGTACATTGCCAGCACGAGTTGATTTGATCCAGTTGCATTTGATCAGTGCAGCAGCACGAGGTGTGGTGCGCCAACCAGAACCCTCCATCTCCATCCACCACCACGCTCCTAAGGCGACACGAGGAAGAACATTGAAGGCGTCAACTCGCAGCCCAGCCTGGCTCTAAACATCCGACTCTGACTCACTACAACAGAGCCTTCGCTACCTATTGGTCTCGTTTTCCCGAATCGACAACTTTTTGGAAACAAAAATATCTCGAGGTGTCCGTATCCTTGGAAGACTGGCCGTCCTGCAAGTTGTCTCAGTCTTGGGATTGGCACACTCTGAGCGGGCACTTTTCCCATCCCTAAGCCGCGGCGTTTCTGGCTCCATTCCTCGCATCCCACCCCGCGCGGCTGCAGCACCTCCCGATAGCGCCTTGAACATTTGATCCTTCTTCCTAATTTTATACCCCCACCCACCTCCCCACAATCATCTCGAGATCTCAAGCCAAGATGGACGGGAAAAGGCATCCCAGTTCCTTCCAGCAGCTGGAGAAGCTCGGTGAAGGAACCTACGCCACGGTACGACATGCCCCGCCAGACTCAACCTCGACGCACCCCTCCTTTCTTAATTCCCACCATACTAACTCGGCGCGGTTCCGATATCTATAGGTCTTCAAAGGTCGAAATAGGCAGACCGGCGAACTCGTCGCCCTCAAGGAAATCCACCTCGACTCGGAAGAGGGCACCCCCTCCACCGCCATCCGCGAAATCTCTCTTATGAAGGAGCTCAAGCACGAGAACATTGTCGCCCTCCACGATGTCATCCACACCGAGAACAAGCTCATGCTCGTCTTCGAGCACATGGACGGAGATCTTAAGAAATACATGGACACCAACGGCGACCGAGGCGCCCTCAAGCCCATGACCATCAAGTCCTTCATGTACCAGCTCCTCAAGGGCATCGATTTCTGCCACCAGAATAGGGTTCTTCACCGAGATCTCAAGCCGCAGAACCTGCTCATCAACAGCAAGGGTCAGCTTAAGCTCGGCGACTTCGGCCTCGCCCGCGCCTTCGGCATCCCGGTGAACACCTTCTCCAACGAGGTCGTCACTCTTTGGTATAGGGCTCCAGATGTTCTCCTGGGCAGCCGCACCTACAACACGAGCATCGACATCTGGTCTGCGGGTTGTATCATGGCGGAGATGTATACGGGTAGGCCCCTCTTCCCGGGTACAACCAACGAGGATCAAATAGTGAGGATCTTTCGGATCATGGGTACCCCGACGGAGAGGACTTGGCCTGGCATCACGCAGTTCCCCGAGTACAAGCCCAACTTTCAGATGTATGCCACCCAGGACCTGCGTCAGATTTTGCCCCAGATAGACCCCGATGGCATCGACCTCCTCCAGCGCATGCTCCAGTTGCGCCCCGAGTTCCGCATCAGTGCCCACGATGCCCTGAAGCACCGTTGGTTTAACGATTTGATTCTTCAGCACCATCAACAGCAGCAGGCTGCTGCGGCTATGCAGGCGCAGTCAAGAGGTTATCCCCAGCAGGTTCCAGCCCAGGCGCCGCCATATGACACTTACTGAAAATTGTTTCCGAGGCTGTGCTATTCTAACTGGGGAACTATCCTCATGTGCACATATACTTTCTATAAAAATAGGGTCGATGTTGTTTCTTTTCTCTCTTTCTTTTCCTTTTTTCTTCTCTCTTGACGTCTTTAGCGCCTTTGAGCTCATGTTTCTTTTCTTTTTTCTTCTTCCCACTTCCAGTTTCATAATGAGTTAGGATAAATGGAAAATCAACTTAGGAAATCCTCCTAAGACAACCAGCTTCCTTCGATTCTGGGTAAAACTGCAGCAAGGTGGTGGCAGGGTACAAAGATTTGTGTGGGGGGACCGTCTACTCTTAGACTTGGGATTCCGGTGTTCAATGGCGCATTTGTGTATGTAATTTGACGATTGCTTTTGCTTCTTGGGAACGTAGGCTCATGAATGAAAGTATTTACTTCATTTACTTCCTCTAATTTGTGATTCCTTGTGTATATCTAGATGAGTTCAAAGATGGGATGGATGAAGGGGGTCTTGGATAGAGGAACTGTTGAGCTTGTGGTGATCCGACTTGAGTTTTGCTGGGCTCTTTCACCTTAGAATCTTGGTACAGAAGAAGAACCTTTCCACGGCGCTCTTCGCAAAGGAAGAAGGCTTGCATTGGCGGAAAGAGCCAACTCTTGGTCTCGCTATATCTATAGATATCTATAGACTGAAGTTCCCTCTATATGAAGAATCATCGAATAATCCCACTAGCACTGGAAATTGGTACTATCTCTCTCAACCCGACTCGCCCCTCCAGCAGAGAACCCTGTCCCATCAGACCTCAGCTCAATCAACGTACTCGGCAACAACCCCCTGGCCTTCTTCTTCCCCGCAGGCTGCTCCTCTTCCTCCTTACTCCTATCCCCCTTCTCTGCAAGGCTCGCGTCGCAAACATAGCACGTAAGGGCCCCATCATCGCCATCTGCCCTCGCACTCTCAACGAGCCGCACAGCACACGCGCGACAGAGGACGTGGCCACACGGTTTGGCGAGGACGGGCTTGGAGGGGTTGGTGAGGGTTTTGCGGCAGCAGGGGCAGATGCGCTTCATGGCGTTGGCGGACGAGGAGGATGAGGGGTCCTTTTCTTCGGTGAAGGAGAGGGTGATGAGGTGTTTTTGGGAGAAGATGTGAGGGGCGTCGGAGGGGGACGAGGGGCAGATGGGGGATTCTTTGGGTTTCTTGCGGGTGGAGAGGGCGGTTTCGGGGTCGATTGTGGGTGTTAAGGAGGGGGTCCAGAAGGAGGGGAGGGTAGGTTTTTGAGCCTGTTTGAAACGGTTAGTGTTATGGAAAATGGATATGGCGGTCGCTTGAGAAGAAAAGGAAAAGAAAGAAAAACTTACGATCTCATCATCAATGGCTTTCCGCGCCTTGGTGACATCCTCCCTAGATATCCTCTCCACCTCCTTCTCATCCAAATCAAACTTCCTCTTCGTCCCCTGCGCAATCAACCCCGCAACCTCCTTCTTCTCCCCTTCGCCATTCCTCCCACTCGCCTTCCCCTCCTCCTCACGACTCACACGTCCCGTCGTCCCCAACCCCAACTGCACCATCTCAAACTCCTTCACTGCCCTCTCCCTCGCCTCGGCCTCTTTCTCCCCCCTCACAGCCTCCACCTCCTTCTCAGCCGCAGCCCGCGCCTTCGCCAACCGCTTGATGTCCTTCCTCTGCGCGAGCAGGTTGGCCAGCGCGCACTCGCGGCAGAACACGTCGCCCCGGTGGCACGCTACGGGGTCCCGCGCCGGCTCGAGGCAGAGGTTGCAGGAGCCGAATGGCAGGAAGGAGTCTCGCGTGAGGCGCGCGGAGGAGGATGTCCAGGCTGCGCGGGCGAGGTTGCGCTCGTGGGCTGTGAAGACGGGCCTGGTCGTGTTTCTTTTGCCTGGTTGGGATGAGTTAGGATGAAGGGGCGTGGTATGGGAATGGTGAAGGACTTACTGTGGGACATTTTGAGAGATTTTTGGAGGAGGTGTAGGACTGTGCCGGAAGAAGCTTTGTTGGGACGTGTCGGAGTGGTCGGTTTTCACCTTGTCGACGATGGATTGCTCACTTCGTTCCTCAGAGGTGGTTGGGATGGCGAAGATGTGCAAGACTCTGGGCAAAGAGAAATGCGCGAGTTCTTATTATTATTAGATTTAGAGGCAAATAGCTTGTGCGCCAATAATCTTTAAAAAAAAATCAGCACGACTCGATTCGACGGATGATGAAGAAATCGCAAGAGTAACAGGCGTCTCATCAAGCTGTCCTGACTTTTGAGGTTCAATTGATGTTTGAACTTGTTCAATGACGAAGATGGTATGCATTAATGGGGGCTATGCACAAACCGAGCTCCACTACAACGCATCTCACCCACGTTGTCTTCGTCTTAGAGAAAAAAAAAGCTTCCAGAAGCTTTTTTTGAATGCCGCCCTCAAATCGCGAATCCAGCGCGTCATCGATCAAACGCAAAAGTTCATAATATCCTATCTCCAATCCCCTCAGAAACGATCCCAGCTCATGTCAATGGCGTGAGAAAATTTTCTTTCTCAAGGCTGAGAAGGAAACGGCTGCGGTCCGCATCTCGTTTTGCCGCCCTTGACCTCGGCTTGATTCTTTCCTCTTACATCCAAAGAAGGGACTTTATCCCGGGAAGAGCAGCACCTCGTCAGCACGCCGTCTATAGGCCGGAACAAAAAAATGCCTAAAGGGGTCGGTCTGCGACGTCCGCCGCCCGGAGCGCTATGGCGCTTCGGGTCTACGGCGGTGATGGGGCTTACGGTCATGCTGTGCAAGGGGTTTATATACGGGTTGAACCGGGTGCACACGGAGGGATATGAGGATTTCATGAAGATTTTGGAGAAGAGGAAGAGAGAAGGGAGGAAGAGGGGGCTAATTACTGCCTGTAATCATATCTCGGTGTGAGTTTGCAACCAGGAGAACATCATCGGCGCATATATCGGACGAGGTTTCACGTTATGATGGGAGAAAGGATGTGCTTTTTTCTTATGCTAACTTACACCTCAAACAAGCTTGGATGATCCTTTAATATGGGGCATTCTCCCCCTTCGATACGCCTTTGACCCATGGAACCTCCGCTGGAGTCTCGGCGCCCAAGACATCTGCTTCAAGAACAAGTATGATATACCTCTAACACTTCAAGTCTATTCCAATGTACTAACGCCCTCCAGCGCATCCGCAACCTTCTTCAGCCTCGGCCAAGTCCTCCCAACCCACCGCCTCAAACACTCCCCCAAAGGCGGAATCTACCAACCCACCATAACAGAAGCCATCCACCTCCTCTCCAACGCTCCTTCATCCCCTGCTCCATCCCCTTCCTCCTCATCCTCCACCCCTCCCCCCTACCCGCACCCTCACCTCTCCTGGGTCCACATCTTCCCTGAAGGTTGCGTCCACCAACATCCCACCTCCTCCCTCCGCTACTTCAAATGGGGTATCTCCCGCCTCATCCTCGAATCCGACCCGACCCCGGACTTCGTCCCCATGTTTATCGACGGCACGCAGCACCTCATGCCCGAGGATAGGAAATTCCCTCGGTTTCTCCCCCGCGTGGGGAAGGACTTGCGCATCGCTTTCGGTGAACAGGTTGACGTTCGTGAGGTCTTTGGCGAGTTGGTTGACAGGTGGAGGAGCATACGTCATCTAGTGGAGCCGCCTGCTGCTCCTGCTGACGGCAGGGATATTATTAGTCCGTTGGGTCCTCCGCCAAATGTTGATGCTGATGTGTGGAGGGAAGCTGTTGATGTGAGGATAGAGACGGCGAGGAGGGTTAGGGTCGAGGTTATGAAGCTGAGGAGGAGCTTGGGATATCCTGACGATGACGAGGCGCTGGGGTTGGCTGAGACGTGGAAGAAGGAAAAGGAGGAGAGTCCCAGGACGAGCACGCTTGGCGAGGACCATGTTTCGAGTAAACGGTGATTTTGTAGAGGCAAAAAGGTAGTTGTAACAAAAAAAGAACGGGCGGGCGAAACTGCGGGTGCCATAGACTCATAGGATATCAATGCATGGAGAAATACATGTACATACACATCACGTTGATACATACGGACATGCGAGCGAAGGAGGGCTGAAAAAGAACAATTTGATTTCGCCGCTATCCGAGGAGCACATGTCTCTCGTCCCTAAACCTTCATGATAATACACACATGTCGCTACTCCCAATGAATGAAACCGCGATGTACCTCTCCGCAATGCCAGAACGCCGCTTGCCTAATGCCGTATGAAAGAAGAGAGAAAAGGAAAAGGAATACCTACGCTCCCACCCATGTCATCATCGTACAAAAAGAAAAAGAACAGATAAAATCACAACCGCCCAATCACCTTTAACACATCGAGAACAACACGGCGCCCTTATCCCCTACTAGTAACAGATGGCCGACGCGACCCCTGCATCCCAAAACTCGGCGTCCTAGTATGAGTCGGGAACATCACAGTGTCAGGCTCACCCTGCGCATCCTCGCTATCCATAAGATTGCCATCGGGAAGCTTCTGCGGGCCGTAGCCCACGACTTTGAAGATGTTGGTGCGGCCTCCGTTGGTGGCCATTTGGAGCTGCTCGTGGAGTCGCGCGAGCTGGTAGGTACGCCTAATGGGCTGGAGAACAGCGGGCGGGAGCACAGGCTGGGGCTTCCAGTGACTTAGGGCGTTCATGACGTTGGCCGTTTCTTCGTCCGAGTCGATCTGGCCGACGTTTTCATCTTCGTCCTCAATAGGAGCGTTTGCATCCATCGCCGCCTCTGTAAATAGGAACCTCAGTTAGCGAGCGTGCGACAGCGGCAAATGCATTGGGCATCAGCTTGGAACTCACTTTGCTGCTTAGCCTGATTCTTCTTCTGGTATGCGGCAAGTAGCATGTCATAGGGTAGAGATCTACCAGGCACAGCCCGTTTCGCTCCCATCGAGTGACTCTTGCACGTAAGCGACCTCGCGCAGGGCATGCCGTTCGGAAGGATAACACCACACTGGCGTTCAACATCAACAGGTCCTGGAATCAATGACATTAGCAAAACCACTCCCCGCTTTAAGCCTTCTTTTTCTTCCTCCTTTTCCGGGTTTGTAGGGAGGGAGTAGGATACCTCTCGGTTTGGCAACCTTGGGTTTGACTTCCTCCTTCTTCTTCTTCTTCGACGGACCCTTCTCCGCCTCCCCATCAGCCTTCCGCTTCTTCCCCTTCCCAACATCCCCCTTGCCCTTCGAGGTCTTCCCACCCTTATTGTCATCATCGTCGTCGCTATCGTCGTCGCCCTTACCATGCGCCTCTTCATCCGCCCTCCTCGCCTCTTCTCTCGCCGCCTCCCTCGCGCGCTCCCTCGCTTCCCTCGCCTCCTTCTTCCGCAGAGCCTTTTCCTTCTTGACCCGCAGACATTGCGCGATGTGTTCTTTCGCCCCGGACTTCAGCACGTTCTTCTTGCAGTGTTTGCATGATTCCATCTCGGGCGCATCGTGCACGGGTCGTCCTAGGGTGAAGGTCTCTTGCTCGTCGTCGTCGACATGATTAGTGCCGGGGGAGGGTAATGTCTCGGTCGCCTTAAGTTTCTTATCCTCTGTGCCGAAATCCACATCACATTAGCTCGACTGGGGGAATGCGCCGCAAAAATGCGAGGTTGCGGGGGAAGGAGAAGGAAGGGGGGGGGGGGAACGACAATCTTTCACCTACCATCAGCTGAGATATTCTCCGCCCATACTCCGAGCTTGGTCGCTTTCAATTGAATCTTCTTAAGCTTCAAAACGCCTCCCTTGCTCTTCTCCTTGCCGTCCTTCTTCGATGCGACCTTGATGGTGGCATCTACGCCTATTCGAAGAATCGCGAAGACACAGTTAGCCCAATTTTCCATCAGCAAAACGTCACCCAAACGCTACAAAGGTAACGGGCGGTAAATTCAATGCGTACTCTTACGAGAGTCACTGTCGGCTGGCATATCGGCGTTGGGGCGCGTGAACGCGCGCGACAGATCGGATCGAGGGGGTTGAGTTCGAAGTCGGATTGCGCTGCTCCCTTATCGGTTGGAAAGGGTGCGAGGCGGGTGTTCTTAGGTGCCCGGTATCCTCATGGGTGGTGGTAGGCAAAAATTATATGTCGCAAGGTATCGGGAGAAGGGGTGAGAGATCGGATATTGGATGCCTTAATGGTGCGAGTTTCGGTGTTGCCTTGTGACTTGGTGTTGAGCCGCATCATCGCGATGGAGTGTCGTTGTCCGCCTTATCTTCACGTGGTCGGGATGATTAAGCTGGATGTACTTCCAAGTGTGGGCACCTGCCATGCCCATTAAGGCGGGAGATTATTCTGGTTTCTTGATGGACATATTCTCATTAACCACCAAATCCACATTGCTCTCAGGTAGAAAATGCGATTATCTTGGAATTAAGGCTTTTATCTCAGATGTTCCGTAGGCCTGGATAGTTTCCATATTGAATATGAGACCAGAACCCATAGGCAAAAAGCGACAATCCGCTACCGCCATTTCTAATCTTCGTTTGATCTCACGGGCGAACTTGCGGATGCGAGTGCAGCATTCCGAGTTTTGAATTATACAATATCTTGAGAAACTCGTCTCATATTCGTCTATACGGAGTAGATAGCCGTGGCCTGTCATCCGTTCCAGATGGTGTAGCGGAGCGGGAATGGGTTTCTACTCTAAGAGATTATTGAGAGGTTGAAGCAAAGTCGCGAGCTCCCCCACCCAAAATGGATTCGCTTGTATCGCCACAACTTACGCTTCCTCGGCCTCTACGCACAGGCTCACACAACTTTGAACTCATCCCTCTGTTGGTTCGAAGGATTTTCTAAGACAATGGCCAGAAAAGATGAGAGAAGCTCAAGCGACGACGACTACAGACCTCCTCAAGTTCCTTTCTTAGAAATCTTGGCCCTGAATTTGGTATATAAGGCTTATTCTGGGGTTCGAAAACCGAGCTGGAAAGATGGGAAGGCGCGCCTGCGGCAACGGGGCTCCTTCCTTGTTCTTTCTCGGCTGCGCGAACATGCAGTCTCTTCGAGGCTAAAGCTGTGAAACCCTATTTTCCTTCGTCTTGAGGCGAATCCTAATGGCAGCCGATGGTCCGTCCTATATCAAATAAGGACGTTGAGCGTTAGTATCTGGCCGAAGGTCTCCAGATATAAACGGTCGTCTAGGCTGTTCTACTCGGGAAGCTCAAGATCACATCCAAAGACAAGATAGAATCATACTTCACATTTCACTATAAAACCGAAGTTATATTCGCACACACAAGACAAGACATCCCAGACCCCGAGCAAAACCCACTAGAACTTATTCTTTAACAGAAAAGGAGAGAACGGGAGATAGCACAGAAACGCAATGCACAAGAAAAGGTTTAAAAAAAAAAAAAAAAAAAAAAACAGGACGATAAGTAGTAAACATCAGTCCCAGAATGATCTAAACAGTTCCCGCCGAAACAACACCCGCAAAAAAAGCTATAGAACAATTCGTGCCATACATGAAGAAGAAATGTTTGGTCATATCGTGTCTTTTTTTCTTGTTTTGTTTCTTCCGTGCTGTGAAAAAGTCTTGTCCTGACGAAAAAAAAAAGAAGAAGAAGAAGAAGAAAAAGCTCCCACCGTCCGTTCACCGAAAGGTTTCCCGTACCCGTCAAAACCATGATTCATTCTCATAGTCCATGGCTTCCCAAAACAAGAACACGCCATCGAACTTCAGATTCTGCTCTCAAGACCCTGGGCGAACCCGACTGTCGGAATATCTCCGACTAGCTCAGGCCGCAAAGTTCTTATTCTCACATCTGGACACACACCTCCAAGGCTAAGAGCACCGGAAGAGGCCTCTCTTTGCCATGCAGGGGGGTCGAGCCTAGGTCATATCGACCAGTATCTCGGCTCGACACGGCCGTCGACTTTGTGTCGCCCATGCCGCGTATCCGTACTCCACGAGAGTCATAGCCAGCGCCCACCAGTTGCAAATCGAGGGATCGCCGGCGACTTGGAATCTCTGCCACATACAACACAGGCCCTTTCAAGGCATATCGATATGATCGTCGAAAACCAGGCCATTTACCCGTCATTGATCAAAGGAATCCAGACTCAGCCAGCACCCTAGAAGGATAATCAGTATACCGAACACCTAAGAACCTTGAAACCCTTTACTCCACGACAAAGACATACCTAACAATCTTCTCATCCTCACGCTCACGAGGCTCCACCTGGAGACTCTTATCATACATCTCGTGCACGTCTCCGGCCGCTTGCATGTTGCTTAATATGTAATCCTGGAGCTCCGTCACCGGCTGCAGTAAGTAGCCGACGTTTTGGTATTGCTGAATGTCTCCGATGACTTCGGCCGTCTTGGCTCTCTTGGAGAAGTTGATGAGGTTCGTTTTCTTGATGATGGAGGGGATGCCGTCCTCGATAAATGTGAGATCGGTCAAGTAAACGCCTATAGGAAACTCTCATGTTAGCCATTTATTGCACCGGATGGATGTCTGAATCCCGCCGTTCGAGATACTTACCAAAGAAAGGGATACAAGGTGGATTCGCCGCATGTAAGGCCTCTCTGTATTCACCAAAGTTCTTGGTACTGGCCATGAGCTTCCTCATGGATTCGAGCACAGTCTGTGTCCTCTGGGGTACTTGATCCCAGGTTCGCTTCAGACGCGCTATGGGCGCAGTTCCGAGGGCTGAGATAATAGAGGTAAGAGTGGAGAAGTTGTTCAGAGCACGACATTTCTATCAGAGGGGTTAGTACAGGCGTGGAGGAACGCACAAATTAGGACGATTACAACTCACATCAGCAACGGAGATAAAGTGCTTGATGACCACCACTCGCTTCCTTACATCGACCTGCGCAAGAATCATCTCCGCGACCCAGTTGGTCATCTGGTTAGAGTGCAAGATGAGCGCCTTGACATTCGGCGCTGGCTCGGGCTCGCCCTCGCCCACCTTCTTCTGCCAAGTCTTGTTGAGGCACTCGGTAGGCTTAATCTTGCTATACAGTCGAGACTCGATAATTGTCAGTTGGCGGGCGAACTCGGTCACGTCGATGTCGAGGAACTTGAGTTTCTTCATGCTCCTCGGCATAATGGGCGCAGGGCTGTTCTGGTTGAGAGTCTGGATCATGCGCTTGACGCCGACCTCCTTTCCATTGAGCCTCTGGTCGAGGACCTGCATGAGTGGCGCCGAGCCGGGAGTCTCCGTCGACTTGACCGTGTCCCTCGCGAAGTTGTACACGTCGCGAATTAGCGCCCTAGACTCCTCGTTGTAATCCTCCATCCAGAAGTTATCGAACCAGCTCTTCAAGATCTTGACGACTCGGAACCGAATGAGCTTTTGCTTTCGGTCCCTCCATACTTCGTAGTCTTGCTGCGTCAGGCCCTCGGGCGGTTGAATGTTGAACCGCTTAACAAGGAGCTCGAACAGTTCTCGGGCCGTCGTAAATGATCGGTACGTGAGTAGGAAGGTATCCGTGAAGCCGGAATCCAGCTTGTCGTGCCGAGTGAGCTGCTCCACGAGAGCAGGAAGAGTACCACCCTTGACGGTGGGGGGCTGGGTCTTGAATTCCCACGCGATCTCGTGTTCGTAGTCGAGTCGGAGGTATGGTGGCGTGTCTTCTCCAGCTCCCATGCCCATGCCAGCCTCAGCCGAGGGATCTTCACCAAGGATCTTCTTAAGCTTAGAGCTACTATAGTCGCCTTTCCGGAAGTTCCCTGGCGCGGTGGGATCAAGATCGCCGCCGAACGATTGGCTCTGCAAGAGAGGTTGCCGTATCGGCATAGCACGGGAATCGGTCCGCTGGGGCTGACCGCCATATGGCATGGTCTGAGACCTCTGGAGCTGCTCGCGGACCAGTTGGTCCTCTCTTTGCCTCATGCTGTTCTGCTGCGCCTGGAGATTAATCTGTACCTGCTCCGAGAGGAGCTGCAGGGAGAAACCGACGTGTGACGAGTTCGTCTCGAGCGCCCTGGCACACTGCCTTACATACTCTAGTCGGTTTTCCAGCGCCTCGCCGTGTACTTCGGCCCACTCATCCGCAAGAGGACCCGCGACCGCTTGGCATCCTAGAATTAGATCCGACAGGTTATCGTACAAACTTTGCTTGTTCGTGCTGAAGTCGGCTAGCTGTGGGGTCTGGAAGGTGTTTCCTAGAACTGACAAGTCGATGGACTCGATCATAGCGATCCAAGGCTTGAACGTCTCCAGCACCTTAGTCCCAGCAGTGCAGACATTGTTCCCGACGAGCTCATGCCGGTAGGGTGTTATGATTTTGTCCGTTATGACCAGCTGTTTATCAAGCTCTCGGATGCTCGACACAAGCATACGTTTGAGCTCGTCCAATCGTTCGAGAAGTTTCGCATCTAAAATCGCCGAGGGTTCCATAACACCTTCGTCCTCATCGAGGAAGTTGGTCATGATCGGGTCGCGCGGTCCTAAGCCATTGTTCTGCCAGCTTCCGCCAGTATTGCTTCCAATAACGAATCCGGGGAAGAGACGGGGGATTTCCTCTCCACGCTGTTGCCGCGCTACTTCTACATAGTTGAAGACACCTTGGAATACCCCTTCGGCTTCCATCAAGCACTTTTGTACGGACTCGGCGTTCGGCCAGTCAGCGGCGGCGATGTGGGAGGATATAACGAGTTTGGAGAATTTGGACATCATGTCCCTAAAGTGAGGATATAGAGCTTTATTTTGCGAAATGATGGACGGCTGGCCAGAGTGGTTATCTGTTGTTCCGGAGCCAGCGGCTAGAAGAAGGCGTAGGTGGTCAGATATGTCTTCGGCGCGGGCTACGTATTCGGACCGGCGGTTGCTGGTTATCGCTTCGCGGTACCGGTCGATAGCTCTCTTCATGTTTTGTACAAGGCGGGTCCAGGTCAGGGGAGGGGCCTGGCCGTCATCAAAGAAGGATCGTGGGATGGAAGTAGTAGCTGGGAGGGAGTAAGGTGAGGTAGTAAACGAGGTGGCGGAAGCTATCATGGGTGTCTGACCGGTAGGCACGCCATTCGCAAATGGATCGCCTCGGTTACCGCGAGCGACTGGGGAGATGCCATTGATGGAATCCATCGAGACGGAGGGTGAGAGTGTATCGTTGAACGAGCTCTGGTTTCGAAGCTACGATAGTTAGCGATGACCGCATGGGATTTCATAATTAAGTTCTTCTGTTTCGGATGTCTTGATGAAAGGGACTGAAAGTGAAGGGAAAGAAAGTGGGTGAGGGGTTAAGGGAAGACGA
This sequence comes from Scedosporium boydii, assembly GCA_002221725.1. Taxonomy (NCBI): domain Eukaryota; kingdom Fungi; phylum Ascomycota; class Sordariomycetes; order Microascales; family Microascaceae; genus Scedosporium; species Scedosporium boydii. The sequence continues at coordinate 20,725 of NJFT01000167.1, forward strand.
GAGTGTGCAAAACATACCAAAGCACTCCGTGAGCCGGCGAGAATATTCTCTCCCTCTATCTCGGAAGCCGAGTTCGCCTCGGAATCCTGTTCCTCATCTCGTGTCAAGCCCCCTCTTGCCATCATCTCGGGGGGTGGCCGTGTCTCGTCGGGCATGGAAACGTTCGTGCCGCTCCGATCCCTAGGCCCGGCATCGGCTGAGGAGCTGGGTGATTCGAGGGGTAGCTCGGTCGTGCGGTCGCCTGTCATCATATTGTAGTAAAACAACCTGCCATCGGGTGTGGCTTGCGGAATCCAGAAATCCGACCTCGACCTATCCTCGCTCTCGATGCCCTCGAGAGGCAGGCCGTCGACGCCATCCTGATCCGATTCGTCATCCTCAAACTCCTCCTCGTACGCCTCGCCTTCCTCGATCAGTTCGTCGTCCGCATGGTCGGCGGCAGCGGCGTGCAGAATGCTATCGGGAAGTTCGTCGGGACTTGTTATGACCTGGCAGTAATTACTTGGGAACCAGCCTCGAACACCGTTAATCACTCCATCCCACCAGCCACTGTCGAGGCGGTTGATAACTTGGATAACATCTCCCTCATGGAAACTCAGACTCGTCCTATCGTCAGCTTCGTAATCGTAGAGAGCTCGGACATACATCGCGCCCGGCTGGGCGGGCCCAACGATGCCGTTCATGAGCGAAGAGGAGGCGCCAGCGGCTGAAAAGGCAGATTCGTAGTCGTAGTAGCGTGAATTGGGGTCGTTGGGGACACCCGACGCCGCTCGGGACGAGTCGACTGGCACAGAAGGGTCGTAGGAGCGATCGTTGAAGAATTTATTGCGCGAATTGTACGGATTGTTACTGTAACCCTGGTCAAAAGGCGGCGCTGCCGTGTCGGTCGTGAGCATGATGGTGCGGCAGTAGGTCTGTTGGAAAGAGGGGAGGGGTGATGGGGCCTGGCCTCGGACGGATTTCAGGTCATAGCTCGTCCCATCAGGCCTGCAAGCATCGGCGCAATATTTGACGAAATTGATGTCAGTCGAGAGCACGATTCTGTCGAGAAGTCGATTATAGGAGAGGGTGGGAAGCGTTCGCGGCAAATGCAAGATGAGGGTTTGAAGAGGGCGATCGACTCCTGAGATGGCAGCGGTGGTGGTGGTTTGGGAGATTATGTTGTTGTGGTTGTAGTAGGATCCGGTTAGGTGTGAGGGGCCGGTGTTCTTCAATCAAGGGTTGGTCTGGAAGAGGATAGTGGTAGCAAGCCAGACCAGGTGTAGCGTAGCGTACAAAGTAGCGTTGTGAAGCGTCTGTGGCGGACACTACACTACACTACCTACCGTCTTATGGGGAGGCCTGGCCAAGCAACACAACCTCATCGGCCTACGGGCGGGGGTGGGGAGCAACCTTTCGAGGAGAAAGCAAAAGTGTTAAGGGGCTCGATTCCAAGACAGAAAATCACTCGATAGATACCGACAGCATCGAGCAGAGCGGTGTGTATGCCTGCCTGTCTGCTATCTGTCTGTCTGTCTCAGTAGTTGAAAAACGGGGGGATCTTTCAGGTGAGCAAGAGACTTGGTGTCGCGATAATGTTTTCCTGGGTACTCACGTACCTCTCTACTTCGTAGACGACACAGAAATGAATCAGGAGGCGGGGCGAAGGGAGACGAGGGACTAACGAGGATTCGATCTCTACTGGATTGGATTATTGCGCGATCTTAGCAGTCTGAGTGGTGGGTTGCTCTGGATTTTACCCCTTCTTTCCTTTTCTCAATTGCCCTTTTTCCCTTCTTCGCTAATTGTTCGTCAACGGTCAGCGGCGCCCTCTGTCAGAATAACGGCTGCATCTATTGTAACTAGTACCAAATATCCACTATAATTTACGTGTATGTATAAGTACACAGTACAAGAGGCAGAACAATGCTCCGTTCCCGTTCCTCCTCTGCGATGTACAAGGTTACGTTTCGCCAGGTTGCAGCGCTGAGGTGGTACCAGCCAGGAGGGAAAACAACACACACTGATCAATCAATCAACTTCTCGCTACACAATGCCAGAAAAGGCTAGAGAATGCCCTATTCTAGCGGTAGGACCTGTACGCAATGCACTGCTACTGTCAGCCCGAGCAACCTCGGGCGGAGATGTTTTTCGGCAGTAGGTGATGCCATTCGGGACTCTGCCAAAGGATGACGATGCGATGCGAACAACTAGTGTACGAAGCATAGCAAGAACGCCCAGATGATGAGGGTAATAGTGTCGGTTCTCGCCGGGCTACTGATTCTAGTGGGAATATCATTAGCGAGCAAGAATAGGGGGAGGAGCTCGATTCGTTTTAATGGGATTAATTCAATGGGACCCTCCCCACCTCGCTTGCGACCCTTCTCTCCCTGCCCTGCCCACAACATTGAAAACTCCTGGTGATAACTGACGGTTCCGGGTTTCATTCTGCTGTGTGGAAATGCCATTTTCCTCGCAGCATAATGTTGACCCTTAACCGGTCGAGGCTTGTCAGCCTTCCACTGATGGACTCCAAGGAGACACCATGGCGACCTCTGATGTTGATGGCACCAGAGAACCGGCAGGAAGGCTCGCCCCTGGATCGATTTTGAAGAAACACCAGGAGACGAACCGAGAAAACCAAGGCATGGGGCTTTCTCTCATCATCCGCCCATCGATGACCCCTTCGCGTCGAGGTTAGGGGCCAACACCGTCGCCATTCATTCGGGCACCATCCTCTCTCAGGGCCCGAACGCCTGCCCAGTCTCCAATTCATGCATTGGTTGTCTGGCCATGGCGAGCCGATTTGGAATCTTCACGGCACCACTTTCCGGACCACTTGACGGGAGACCGAGTGGAATCCCCCTCACCTCCGCTCTCAAGGTACACGGCAATGGGAGCACCAGAGACGGCTTGGGGCAGCGGATCGCGCCTGGATCCTACCTCGAGACGAGCGGGCGACTTGGAGACGTCCATGGACGTTGGTCTTAAGTGTAACGCTTTTCTTATGCCCTCTTTCCCGCGGACTTGGTCTTGCCGTGTTTCTTCCGACACGGCGACCCACCACGGCCGATTGTGGTGAGATGCTTACCCCAGTTTCTCGTTTCTCCCTGCTATTTTGTGTCGCGCATTTATTCTCTTTCTTTTTTTTTTCCCCTCTTCCCTGATCACCTCCCTAGTCTCTTCCCGTCCTGTCGCATAGGGCTCCTCCAACACACAGACGGGGAAAGGAACAAAGGAAGTATGAGGAGAAGGGGGGAAAAAAATTAAAAGCGAAAGACAAGACAGGGGAGGGAGAGTTGCTTCTGCCGGTCGAAGCAAGGCAAAGGGACCGTGCAACCCGCTGATGATCGACGTCGAACCAGAGGCTGATACAGTCGAACGAGCGGGACAGGACGGATCTTGATCTATCCATTCGAACATCACTTTCGGGCTTATTTCCAACACACGTATTCTTCGGTCCTTTCCTGCCTTTGCTACTTAACCTGGATTTGGGGCTAAAAGGGAAAACCCGTCTATACGTGGATGGGAATGGGGGATGGTTGGGGAGAAGAGTGTGTGCGACCAACCCCAGATTGTCCCCCCCTTCCCCTCCCTCTTTCCCCCTCCCCCGCCCTCTCACTTTCCGATCTTTCTTTTTTCGCCTTCTTATTTTTTTTCTCTTTCTTTTCTGCAAGAAATCGATGTGTGGTGCGTCTCGTCATATGTTTTTTTGAGTGTCCGAGCCAAATTTCTATTTTCCTTGCCCACATTCTCTTCCCATCTTCACCCGAGCAGTTCCTGTGGCTGTCGGATCTTCCGTGTCGCACAGCAGGGCAACCGGCAGGCTCTCTCCATGTTTCCGTAGACGTGTCCTGAACTGGGCAGAAGAACACAGACTTTGCATTGGAGTGGTGCGCGTGCGTCTCTGCCTAGACAGACATGTGTGGGAGTCTACATATGTCGGCCATTCTAGCGAAGCAGAGAAGGGATGGAGAGAGACACAACGGGGCCGCGGGCCATTCCTGCTGTACATGCATGTAAATACGGCCCGCGGTTGCTGGCCACAGACAAGAGAGCGGGAGATACTCACCTCCCGTACGCAATACATGGGCGGATTTGGTAGTTGTATCGTATTGCTGACCTTGAATGAGACGCACGTATATATATTTATTAATTGATGCCTTGAAGATATTCAATCAGATAAGACACCCAAACAGTCCCCTCCCCCAATTTGGCTTCTCTCCGAAGACGAGAGCACGTCAACGAGCTCCATTTGACCATGACACGATATCTGATCTTGCCGTCCCTTGTCGAAATTGCTGTCTAATGCTGTCTAACACTGTCTCTTAGCCACGTCGAGATCCTGGAAGGGGGAGGGGTATTATTATCTCGTTCTCAGTCAGAGGCGGGCTCTAATATTGGATACCCAACAATATCTTCACACCCTTTTCCCCGCCATTTACTTCCTCTGCCCCTCCCTCTGGGAAGATTTCGTGTGTACAGCTGAAAGCGGACGGACATAAGAATCAACCACATGCGTCACCGATCTACGTCTCCCGAATCTATTCGAGGAATCACATGGACGTAACCACTCACTACGTGAAACAATTGGTAGGAAAATAAAAAGTGTTGTGTGGTCTCAATGCAAAAGTCATGCATGGTGACCTGAGGGCATCGCAAGGGGATATGCCCTAACGACTTTGCCCACCACAGTCCACCAGCCACATTTCCCTGGGCGGAGGAAGGACTGAGAACACCCCCGAACTTCGTCTAAGAGGGAGGGGGTTGTTCGATTCGGCTTGCGTTCCGGCCGTCCTGCAGTCCGCTTTTTGAGATGGTGGGTGGATGCTCGATAGCGGGAACGAACGGCCTGGGCTAGGAGACCGTCGCCGAACTAGAATTGTTGAGAGACCTCCCGGAAGAAAGCCGCGGACCCGCTACTGCCAGGGGTCGAGGCAGGACCGCAACAGCAAGCACGAAGCAGAGAGGAGCCGAAAAAGTAGGTGTGATACTTGCAGATGCCCGAATCCTACGAGTACATGTAGATCGATCCCCATCGAGGAAAGCGAAGGAAATGCGTACGGCAGCATCTGGCATCATTCGTCTTCTTCCGTTCGCTCTCAAACAGGCGGTGATGGCCGGGATGGATCTCGTCGGAGCAGAGAGCCCGAAGCATGTCATCCATCTGGCCTCTCCGATCTCTGTGGTTGACGGTGGATCCTGCGTGGACAAGTCATCACCGCTCATGGTCAGGCCCATCCATGTCCGTACATATGGTAGCAATGCTCTCTCACGTACATATCCCGCCGATTGCCAGTCCCGCATCTTCAACACCGACATTCGACATTCCAAGTAAAAATTTGGAGCCGCAAGTTTTTTTACCCTGAAGAGGCCAACAAGGATTACTGGAAACTGCTTAATGGGTCCCGTGTCCACCCGAATGCTTGTCAGAAATGCAGAGCAAGGGTTATTCTGCAGGTGGGGGGGGCTGCTGTAAAGGGGATGGAAGCACAACAGCGGTGAATAGACATTACGAAGCAGATTGTTTGCACATTCGTGATTTAATGGCTGACGATGGATGCTGGATCTAGGCATTTTCTCTCTTCTATGCATGGCGCACACCCAATTCAAGTTCTTCGCCCCTGAATTCTGATACTTCGCAAAACACCAATGGCGAACTCTAGTAGTAGTCGTTTACGAAGAAGGTGGCTTCGAGGGAGGGAGAAAAAAACCTACCCTTGCGACCCGTGCCGTCGGGAAAGTCCACCATCCCATCCATTGAGGGTCGCTAGAAGCGCCACCTGTTCGGATCAGGGATCATCATCTCAGATTAGGAATGGCGAAAAAGTCATCTGGACTTCCATATTGGGTCCCTCTTTCATGCCTTGACCAGGGGTAATTTTTCTGAATGCCGAGAATATTCACCATTTCTTAGCGGAGACCCCTTGCTCGGCCAGGCCTTTTTCACCGTCATTTCGAGGGAGAAAAAGCTTGCGGCCGATGGTCCTTGCTCGGGGCTCTGGCAGTGGTCCTCTTACACGAAGAAAAGTACTTCGAAGAGATATGCGAAGCATTGATAGCAACTCATCCCTCGAAGAGGGATTGTAATCGTATTACCGGATATGGAGAAAATTAACTCCAGGGATTTCGTAGTATAAGTAAGGACCCGAAGAGCGTGAGAGAACAAAAGAAAAAAATTGGACAGGCGAGGATCGCCGGGAGACCTGCAAGGGTTCGAGTTCCAGTTCGAATTCGATACTTCGAGAAGCATACACAAAATGTGACCGAGATGCCGTATTTGGCTCATCAATCGGTGATTGAGGTGTGTACCCGTTTAGAGACTATGCTGATGTCCCAAAGTCCAGGGCATAATATATCATTTCTTCGGGTCCAATGAAGGAGACAGGGGGCCTTCGACAAGGACAAACAAAGGTCGGCCAGCCATACTACGGCCCATATTGGCCTCAAGCGTCCCGGCTCGCCCGAGAGTTGGATTCCGGATGGAACATTCTTCCCAATGATACCGATCAAATCTCTTTGCACCCCTGCTAGTGCCTTGTTTCCACCCCTATATTCCTTCCTTGTCCACGTTGGATTTCCACAGATTGCGATTTATCGGTAGGTCCTGCGGCAAAAAGCAAGGGACTCTTTTCGTTTATTCGCCCAGGCTTTGCCCCTCCATCAATTAGTGAAAAAAAGAAAAAAAGAAAAAAAAAGGAACCCCGCGCCGTCTGCTGACGTCCGCGAAAAGTGTCTTCGTTTGCGGCTTTCACGAGCTTCTGGAAGCTCAATTGTTCATCCGCGATGATCTGCCCAAGCATCTGAGGGTTGCAGCTCGAACCTTCCGAGGAATCTCCTTAATGTTACAGTGCACACAGTACGGACTAGTGAGTGCAGTACCCTAAAGCTACACTAGCGTAGGGTCGGTAGTGTTTGTACCTCTCACCTTTACGGTGGGGTTCCTCATATGTGTTTCGACGCTAATGACCTGGAGCGAGGGGTCCGGAACAGTGTGTAGCGTTCCAACGCACAGTAGGGCGATGGCGCCCTTCCTGCTCTCGTGGTGCTGTGACGCTAGTACTGCTAGCACCATGGAGCTATTACGCCTCGGTGATCAGAGCTACTCTGGGGCATATAGTGTGAGCACTAGAACAGAATACTGTACAATTGAACCCCGCCATTTTCTTCTTTAGCACCACCAAAAAGCTGGGTCTTGGTTTAAATTTCGACTTGATTCCCCACTGACGAAGACCTCATTAAGCCCGAAAGGAGAGCTTGCAGCATTCGGGACTATGGGGTAATACACAATGGGACATAAAACGACCCGATTTACCTCGTAAACGTGTCTCTCTGGACAAATTTGGAAAGAGGGAAGCAAAAATGTAATGACGGGACGGCAGAGATGGGGCGTCTCAGAAAGCGGGCTGTATAATGGCAGGCGTGTGTAATTATGGGATTACGGCGCAAACGACAATTCGTCTCCGATGGAAGTTGAAGCCTTGGTGCCTTCATATTACGTTCGGCCGAGGCATGAAATCAAAAAAAAAGTAAGGGGTGAAAAAAGAAAAGAGAGAGAGAGTGAGAGGGAAAAAAAGGGAAGACGGAAAATTCATATACCTAGCCGAAAGGAAAAGCCCTAAGACGTGGACGTCCTGTTCAAGGGCCTCCCCCCGCATAATCCGGTTGTCCGCTCTCTGTCATTTGGTGTCGACAGCCAGCCCAGGAACAGGCATCCCAGGCTTTCGTAATCGCGGCTCTGTTGGAGTCACCAGACCTCAGTGGGATAATTCAGTTCTTGGACTTTGGGGCAGGTGACGGGAAACTGAGAGCAGGGCCGAACCAAACAATTGATGCGCTCGCTCCCGAGGTGCAGAATCATAGTATGATTCCTGTGCGTGAAGCTACATGAAGCTCGAATCAGGGCATGTCTCGACGTTGTTCATTGCTCAACTGGGAAAGGAGGGAGAGGAGAGGGGCAAGGAGATGGGGCAAAGATGCCAGACTGGGATAGTGGGGTCCCAGCTTCACCTCGAGAAATTGGATGTATCTTGTACACGACCGAGTACAAAGTACTTGTCCAGGCATCGCACATTTCGACGACTTTGAATCCTGTCCCTTGCGACCAACTGAAGACCGAGGTCCTTGCTGCTGAACAGGAAAATGCGATACGAAGGAAATGCCCAGCCTCGATTTGCATGCCAACGAATTGACCTGACCAGGGGTGGTAGTGGTCGGAGGGAATCCACACACACCTTTCTTTCACCCTGCTGCAGCTCGAACAATCCCTATTCATCTGTTGGACAACAGAGATCAGGGATCAAAGATCAGGAGGGAAATAGTCGGACATTGTTGGTCAAATGCCTCGCCTCCCAAAAGCCTCAACTCGCTTGCGTTCGTCTGTCTAATACTATAGCAATTGGCAATTGCCCCTCTGTTGACATCCAGGAAGTTAAACTTTCGCATGAGCGCATGACAGGGTTCCTAAACTTTTTTTTCCTTCTTTGTGGCTTCATTACCCCTCCAAAAATGCCCCTCGTCTTCCTTCCACGTTTCGTCATAACCCCAATGTTCCTTTCTCGAGCTCCTCAAACTCAAAATAGCTCGGTGCCTTGGTCGCACAGTGGCGTTTTTTGGTCCCTTTTTTGGTGCCTTCTTCGGTGTGAAACATGTTGTTAGTCTACACCTTCCCGAAGAATAGCCTCGAAAAAGGGGGCCAGACGTCGACAAATAGAGGGGTCCACAAAAATCCAGAGAAGATGAACAATGGAAAGGGTGAATCATTGACTCCGAAGTACGAAGTATTATTCTGCTCTTGTCTACGAGGGAAATCAGAGAGACCTAGATCCCAATCAGTTTTTGCCTCGTCCCAAAGCAGAAGACATTTGAGGGCTAGACAGGGAATCAGATACCAATAGTTGCATCCTTTTGGGGCGAGTGCTACGTATTTGATGTACACGATCCAACTGAGCACTTGGATGTGGATGAGCAACGAGGTGCTCGGCTGCGCTTCGCTTGCCTTGTCAGCCAGTACATCCCTTGCGCTAGGTGACGGGTACTGACACGGGGACTTGTGCGGGAAACTCGGGCTCCCGCTGGTTGAATGAGTTCTAAACTGATCCAGAGAACATCGAAATGATAGAGACCCACGAGTCCACTACCTCGTACAGTGTGGTATCTGGGAGTTTGACCGGAGAACCATGTCATAAGTTGCCCGCTAATATGGGTGCCAATCTCTCTTGTCCATATCACTCTCTACAGTGCAGACACGGACCTACTTCGTAGGTGTGCCAGATCGTGTACGAAAGTATTAGTGTACGAGGCGACTTAAACTAGTCATTTGATGTCACAACCACCTTCAGCTCCACGCGTAACCTGCGGCGCTTCGGGCCTATGGGGCGCGTTGCCCCAGGTATAAGATACATTGACACGCTCTCGGTTCTCACTAGCCTGCTTCGTAGGCTCTTGACCCAGGTATACAAGTACACTAATATGTATCAGTGTAGTGAAGGAGCTTGGCGGACACGGAGCGGAGCCCCCAGGCTAAACTAAAGGGGGAAATTTGAGTACCCTCTTTTGATCTACATTAACGAAGTCTGGGAGGTACAACTATACATAAACTAATACTTAGTACAACCCAGCGCAATTTCACTTCCCACCCCCCAAGCAACCGGCAACGCCCATTGCCATCCGCGTTGGCGTTGGTCCTTGGAACACCCTCCACTTTCTCCAGATCTCTGCGATGGCCTATCCACGCATGCTTTTTTCCTCTAATTCCCCTTCCTTCTTGATATACCACACATTCTCCTGGATAGTAATATTAGATGAAAATTTTTCCTTCCTTTCTAACCCCTGTATTGCCCCTAGCTGTATCAAAAATAGCACACCCTTTCCTCCTTGCTTCGCAGCCGAAGAGGATCAGATATTTCCCTTTGGTTCGGGAATGAAGGAACGCGATCGAGATGATCCGCAGCCCTTCCATGTCCGAGGTCGTAGTAGTGGAATAATAGTGTGCGTCTTGGTGAAAGCCTCCTGTCGAATTGTCCACGCAATATCCACGAGCGGATGTGTGCGTCGCATCCGTCCCTCCGTCCCTCCCTTTCCTTTCCCTTTTCCATGATCAACCTCGGTCGCCTGTCCATGCTTCGCTTTGTATTCTTGTCGTTTACTTGTGCGTGCAATTGCCATCTACCCTGTTCGTTCCATCGCGCAACTTTTTTCTTTTTTATTATTTTTCTCTCCCCCGCCCCCTCCTTCTCCCCGCAATCAAAAATCCCAGTCAGCAGGCAGAAAATCGATGTGCTGGCCCCTTCTTCTACTCTCATACTACTAATATGTGGACGAAAATAGGGAACCCGTTTTCGGTATTGTGTCATTGGACCTAATAGTTGGGAAATATGATGCTGTGGGCTAGTAGCTTCCTGCAGTGTAGCAGAACCACCAAGCATTGAAGAAGAGCGAGCGAGTCGTGGATGGAGGCGAAGATGCCACTTCTCCCGTTCCCCGCTGTGGTCGAAAAAAGACAGCCCCGCAATGCTCTTCCAACAGCTTTTAGTGTGCTGCTGCTGTACACAGAGTGTGGTGATAGACGAAGTCGCGAAAAGGGTACAAGGCCGAAGTCAGGTCAAGCAGGAGCTGCGCCTGTAATTGGATGTATGGGGTACAAGACCCGTGCTAGGACGAAACGGGCGAGACCAAACGGAGACGGTGCAATGGCCTGCGAAGTAGTGGATGCGGGAGTGGAGTGGTTGCTCGGGACGAAGCACTCAAGTCGCTTGTCCTCGTAGGCCCAGCTCAGTGGGCACAATCAGGACGACCAAGGTTCCAGCTGCCAAAACAAGCAATCCCGGCGCCACAGTACAAAGACTCCAAGTAGCTGTCAGTCTCAAACACGGGATTCCCTATTCGAAATTGGGTATCAGGTACAAATTATCAGGTATCACCAGCCTCCCGTGACGACCCTTGTTCTGGTGGTAATTGGGCAAAGGAATGCCAATGAATGCGTGAATGTCGTGTCCAGGATAATCGCTGCCGAGGTACCTCGTACCGAAATGCCACACAGAATGTACTCCGTATTACTCAGTGTCCAAAGTACCCTCGCTCCTCCCACCCCTCCAAACCAGCACATTGGTTTTTCGCTCCCTCCACTGAGAAGGTAACTTCTCGTGCTGTGTCTGCGTCTGTGTCGCTGTCCTGGTCGCTCTGCTCTCTCTCTCTGGGTGGCTCCTTCCCACCCCAAGCCCACGCCCCCCTCCCTCTGCCAGATTTCCAGAAAATATCCCCCTCCCCCCACTCCCTTTCAACTTTCCCATCCATCTCCCCTTCTCGACAATCCTCATCTTCACCATCCATCTGCGCCCATCATATCATCGTCTTGCGGTCGTTTTTAAACCCTCGACGTCTGCCTTCTAATTGCCTTGTCGACTGAAGACAAGTCCTCAACGACACTCCCTTCCCGTCGGAAATCCCCCTCTCGCAACACATCACCAGTTTTCCACCTCCAGCTTCGGAATCTTCGTCCCTAATACCACACCCCTTCACCTTTTTCCCCCCTCCCCCTCTCCCCCATTCATAATATTGGTTCCATGACCAGAATATCGACAAATCCAATGATCAACTACACAATCGAGTCTACCGAAGACGCACTTTAAATCCCACGGGAGCGCGTGCGAGCGAGGAGCCCACCCTTGTCAGGCGATTTCAACCATCGTGCTGAGTTGCGTCGGCCGTTTCTTGGAGAGCAGAGAACATTGTTGAGACAATCACGAATCACCACACATTGCGCTACGGCTATCGAGAGAGAGATAATACACCTGTTGCCCTCGTATACCCCTTACGACAACAGTCCATCAACCCCATCAATCCATTTCACAAGATGCCCGGCGCAAGCGTGGCGACCCTGCCCCCAGCGGCAGCATCAACAACTGCGCCTAGGAAAACTTCACTCGCGCCAGAGCGGAAATACAAATGCCAATTCTGTAACAGAGCTTTTAGCAGGAGTGAACACCGCAGCAGGCACGAGCGATCACGTACGTTTCCTTTTCTCTTACCAGTTGGCTCTTTGGACCCGTTCCCGAGGATTATAGTTTCCCCCCCTCAAGCGTCCTTGAGGGGTAGCACACTACACTAGGACGAGCTTCCCCCGCTCATCCGATTCGAACTACCGACCCCCCTCCTGGGCCACGAGACCTATCCTTCCATCAAAGAAAACCCCTCTAGTATCATTATGGCGGCCTTTCAATGCTCCTTGCGGTGTATTCTTGCGACGAACTGACATGTTATGATTTTTTTTTTTTTAGACACCAAGGAACGACCATTCAAGTGCATGAAGTGTAGAAGCACTTTCGTGCGACGCGACCTCCTCCTTCGACACGACCGAACAGTGCACGCCAAAGACGGCGGCATCCCTCTCCACAGCGATGGCAAGCGTCGTGCCGGTCCCAAGACGAGGGCCATTGCCACTCCCTCCAAGCCGGCCATTGCCATTGACACAGCCACGATAGAGCAGCAACAGATGGAAACCTCTGGCGATGCCATCTTCGACGTCGAGGCTGCCGCGATGCTTGTTGCGGATCTCTCGCGTGCCGGATCTTACGAGGGCAGCAACTCCATGGACTACACATCGACGAACATGGAACAGACCGTGACCTACCCTTCAGGTGCTATTGCCATCCCCCAAGCCCAGCAGGTCCAGTGGGACAATTTCATGCCCCAGTCCATTTCCGAGGCCAAGGCGCACTCGATCACTTCCAGCACCTCGGGATCTTTTGAGTCTCAGCAGTCCTTCAGCAGTTCTAGCACTGTGCAACCTCACGCCAGCCAGCTTCTCTCAATTAGCGGCCAGAATTGCAACGGTCTTGTCCCTGCCCTTCAGTCCATGATCAACTCGCTCCCTCGGTCTGGCGCCAACACGCCTGTACCTCAATCCCCCAGCGTCCTCTCCAATGCCAACGCAGGATTCAAGGCGCCTCAGGTCAACAGCGATGACGAACGCAACATGATCCTGGACAACATTCGCGCCCATGACACAGAGCGTGCAATACCTGAGGGCTTCAGACTCCCTAGCCAGGCTTCGCTGAACCGCTACCTGTCGACGTACTTTGGCCACTTCCACCATCACTTGCCATTCTTGCACCCCGCCTCTTTCAACCCCACCCAGGTCTCGCCTCCCTTGCTGCTCGCTGTGCTTAGCATAGGTGCTCTGTACGCGTTCGACCAGGACCAGGCCTACCTGCTCCACATCGGATCCAAGATCCTTGTGAACCAGTTCCTCCAGCACAAGGAGAACTTCAGTTCCCGCAAGGTACCTCTCTGGACGATGCAGAGCTCCCTGCTCAACATGATCTTTGCCAGCTGGAGCGGCGACCCGAAGGGATTGGAGTGGGCCTGCTCGATTAAGAGTCTGCTGGCAAACATGGTGGCGGGTAACCGGTACGAACTGAAGCTGCGCCAAGAAGCACGTGGAGACCAGCAGCCCACTCGAGCTGAGTGGGTTGAGGACGAGGGCTGCCGCCGAACCTACTACGCCGTCTACATCTTCTTTGGCCTGCTCACGCTCACTTACAACCACACTCCGGCCATCAATTTCAACGAATTTGAGGACCTCCAGCTTCCCTCTACCGAGGCGCTTTGGAACCTCAAGGTCACAGATGAGGCTTCGTGGAAGGAGCAGCTCGCCAACAGCACTGCGGCCACCTTCATGGAGGCGCACGACAATCTCTTCCAGGGCGAGAAGATTCGGTACAGCGCGTTCGCCACCCGTGTTATGATCAACGCGCTGTTCCTCGAAGTGTGGTACCACAAGCGCAGCCCCGAGGCTCTTCAGGACGTCGTCACCGAGTACAAGCTCCGTCTCGCGCTCGAGACCTGGGAGAAGTCGCTCGACCTCTGCGAGCCAGAGGCGGTGATCATTCCGCTCAGCGCGCCTCACAAGGGTCACCCGCTCTTGTTCAACGCGACGGCTATGTACCGCAACGCCCGCGCCCGTCTCGAGGTTGACCTCAAGACTGTTCAGGAGGCCCTCCGATACCACGACTCGTATGAGGTAGCGGCGGCCATGTCTCATGCCAGGGATCGCGTGAAGCGCTCCAACGAGATGCTCAAGGTCATTCAAGAATGCTACAACTGCATCGAGACAGCCGTCATGCAGGGAGTCCGTTGGGTCGCGCGAACCTCGCCGACAAACTGGAGCGTCGAGCACCCGTTGTGCGGCATGGATCTCATGATCATCCTCTCGCTCTGGCTGTATCGTCTGGAACATGACGAGGAGCCTGCTACGCCTGAGGAACTGGCCATGTACAACAAGGTCCGCCAGCTCTTCGAGAGGGAGCTCGATGACCCCGCGTACGCCTCCCAGCTCAGCTCTGTCGTTGCCAAGCTTTGGGGATCTATGTTGGATGAAGTGGTTGTTTGGGGGTAAGTTAACAGTTCTCGCTGCTGCTGGATCAGTACCGTGACTAACATCTTAACCAGCATCACCCGTCTCATCGGTGAATCCTTCCGACACCATTCTCAAGCCCTAGTTGGCTATGTTGACGACGTTGAAGCGTCCTCGAATGCTTCGACACCTTCGATGATTTCGCAAGGTGCCGACGAGGATAGCGTGTATTAGTGACGACAGAGCAAATGATTCCCGTTTCCTTTTTTTCCTTTTCTTTTTCTTTTTTTTTTCCACATTTCCTTTCTTTCCTTTTTCTCTTTCCTAAAGTCTGGACCGCAATGCGTTTGATTCCCAGTGATTTTCTTTGCGTATGCGGCGGGCTTTCTCCTTGTGTCATTTTCCTTTTTTTTTTTTTCTTTTTTTCTTCCTTGCATATACCTCTCTGTTACCTGATTTTTGGCTCTTTTCAGCTCGTGTTTAAGTTTCCTAACGTTTCCTTGCGTCTCTACTTAGCATCTCCTTATTTTCCTTGTTTCCTTTGTTGTCTAGTCATCCTTTCTCTCTTATTTTCCATTTCAACGCAAGGCGGAAAGGCGTGTGGGTCGGTCGGAGTTGGCTGCTTTAGATCTCTCCGTAAACCCTCGTAGGCTCCGGGTCCCCTCCGTTTGGTTGTCCAAGCTCTAATGGCGATTCGGGCGCTGTCTGAGGGACTACGGGAGGTCGGTTCTACCTTGTGTTCGCATACAGTCTCGGCATTATCATGGTTGGTGAATTTTCATGCTTGGGGATTTTCCAGGGAAGCAAATAGGTCAGGAAATTTGGACCACAGGACGGACTTTACAGGAACAGTGCAAAGGGTCCTGCTTGTGTGGGCAACTTGGGTTATAACAAGCGCGGCGTGCAATAGACAGCGGCGCTACCTAATGACCTGCGTGAGCAGGGAATGTTGGCTGGTCCATAACTGGGTTTCTCGTCGGATTTTTCCTATTTTTCTTCTTCGAACACTCTTTGTTTCTCTCTTCTCTTTTTTTCCTTTTCTCTTTTCTACTCTATTCGACTACTCTTCTCTCCTGTGTTTTTATTAGTTTGAGAAACTTTACCGATCTATTAATCCCTTGTTACAATTACCTGGATCTCTCTCTCTCACTCTCTCTACTTCCATTTCTTACAGCTCATTTACTTGTCCTCGTTCTCTATGCGATGAAATTTGTTGCCTTCTCCTCTGGACCCGTTTCTGTTTTAGCCGAAGCGTTTTTAACTCTAAGGGTCGCCTCTCCTTATACTTGATCTCTTTGTCTCTTCTGTCTTCATTTCTTAGTCTCCGTTTCTCCTTATTCTCTTCTTATCGTCTCTACCCTGTTCTAGTGTCGCCGTTATTTCCTCGCTTCCCACTTCTCTTTTTTTTTCTCGAAGTTCCTTCCTCCTTTGTTAGATACCTTTGTCAGGATACGAGCAGGCAGATTGTCTTATTACCACACCCGGCAGTAGCAGGGCAACCTGAGATTCGTTGCTGTCCGCGCTCTTTACGTCTTTTTCTTTTCCTTTGGACTTTCCCCAACCGGTTTTTTTTGGTTTCATGGCATGGTAGTGGGAAAGGGAAAGAAATAAGAAGCGGGAAAGAGCGAGGTCAAGTGGGAGGAGGTTATCGATACGCAGGGAAGGTATGGTAGGCCATTGTACTCAATGTTTCTGTCCTCGATTGCGAAGGAACACTTGAGAGCAAAGCCGCGGATGTTCTTTGTCTCGGGGAAATTGATACTTGGATGGAAGGGATCCTTCTTTTCTTTTATTCTTAATTCCGCTCATCTTTCCTATGTCTATGTTTCGTTTCCTGTTTCTCAAATCTCCTTGCGCGTTTGGCAAAAGCGCATCGTGTATAGATATTAAGCAGCGTCTTTGTTGGCGAGTCGTATAGCATTTCCTCTAGCAATAACCGCCAGGGTTTTCTCTGCTCCAATTGTTCCTCTCCCGTTTTTTTTTTTTGCCATTTGCGCGAATTGTAAGTGTCTTATCGGTATCATAGACCTACTTCGTATGAGGGGGCCACCTTCTGTCTCGACTGTCGTAATCGGGTACATCTTTGTATCTGCTTCACATGTTCCTGGGATGTTGGTTCCCCCGCCCACGAGATCGTACCACTTTTCGTACACTCGGACGGCAACCTTGTCTCGGGAAGGAGGAGCCTCACAGGGGACTGAGGATGTAGGTCGAAGCATACCTCGGTACCAGATATGGTGTGAGTGGTGCAGGCTGCAGTTCCTCGACGAATTGTAAGTGAGGTAGTCTTCATTGAGGAAGGCATTTCTGGACTGGGGGTTCGTAGCTTCCCCTGACTGGGGACGGAAACGCGGAGATTAAGAGGCTTGTATCAAGTAGACTTTCACAAGGTATTGTCCTTGCCCCGGTCGTGCGGTAATTACAAAGTCGTGCTTGGTAAAAATTGTATTGATCTTGGTCAGAGCTCTTGAATGATGCAGTCGATGAAGTTCGCAGCATCGATCTGCTAGTGTTCGTTGAGTATCCATCTGGCGAAATATCATGGGGCAATTCGTTTGAAACGTAGTGACAAGCCACTAAGGCCCGTCATAAGTAGTCTAGTACGTAGGTAAAGATTAGGCGAATATGAGTGGAAGTCATGACAACCACGGAGGAAAGTCGGCTCCGTGAGCTGTTTCGGGGAGGGCTCTTCGGGGGCAGGCCCGTCCTCGTGTTCCTTCCACTTCCGAAGGGACGACGTTGGTACTCTCCGGGCTCCTTCTCTTGACGCGAATTGCCTCCTGCCTCGCCGTCCTCAGCAAGGCGGGTTCTTTCCTACAGGAGCGGAGACGTTCAACTACTATCGTCCTAATACCTACCTACAGAGCTACAGAGATTGCACTTGCAGATAGTTGCCTTGCCTTATCTTTGGACGCTGAAGCCATTCTTTCCTTCAACATGGAGAGCCTAAGCACTTGCTACTGCCTCTCTATGAGGAGCGGAGATGGAGATGTTTTGTTGAGATCCTGTCGTCTCCAAGATTCTCCTCTTCTTTCTCTTCTTCTCATCTTCTCTTCATCTCTTCCATTCTTCATGCAAACCTTCAATTGCTGTCTATAATCATCATCTCATTTTTGGACTCTACACGCACTTAACCACCATACATTCATCCAAATCATCGTCACCGCCTATCTATCACTGTTCGGCACTAATATCAATTTCCCCATTGGAGAACTCCGTGCTGCCTGTCATCTTCTTCGTCAACATCTCCCTCCCTCTGTTCACAACAACATCTTCCTCCAGATCGTGTAGTTCTATTCCCCAATACCCTGTGATGCTTTTCTCTGGATTGAAAAGCGTTTGTGTCGCTGCCCTTGCGGCTTCGCTAGTCCCGGCCGTCAAGGCGGACTGCGAATGTGGGTACTCTACAACAATTGGAGATAGCAAGGAGCCGAGTGTGTTCACGGAGCTCCTCGAGTCAGACTTCACACGTGTCAACGCCCTTGGCAGCGAAACCAACTGGTTGCTTCCCGCATTCAATGTGACCAAGGAAAAGACCAACGGCTTGTACGGCTTGAACTTCCGGCCCAGCAATGTCATTACCTTTAACAACAAGAAGAAGGCGCTGTGGACCCGCACCGAAGTCACGAAGCCCGTGGTCGCCTCGGGAGATGGGCTCGAACTCGCTGTGAGCAGCAAGCTCGACCATGACATGGCGTCTGTGGCCGAGTTGGATTCTCGGCGGGCTGATCTCAAATGGGGCTCATACCGCACCAGCATGAAGTTGACAGACGTTCCCGGCACTTGTGCTGCTTTCTTTTGGGTGAGTGAAGAGCGATTGCTATTTCAAGCTACGCAGCATCCTTCTCAACGGGGTGCGGCACTTTACTGACGGAGAATGGTGAACAGTACTTCAACGAGACGCAGGAGATTGACATGGAATTCCTCTCCAAGGAGTTTGACCCCAAGGCCGGCGTGTATCCAGTCAATCTCATCGTTCAATCTCCAAAAGCCACCGAGAGCAACTACGACGCCGTGAAGGCTGGAAATTTTATCCGTGCTGAGCTACCTTTCAATCCAACAACGGATTTCCACGAGTACCGATTTGATTTCGTCCCAGGTGAGGTACACTTTTACGCCGATGGCAAGGTCCTCGCCAAGATCCAGGGCGCTGCGATCCCCTCGAACTCTGGACATCTGATTCTCCAGCACTGGAGCAACGGCAACAACGTCTGGTCTGGCGGACCGCCAGCAAAGGACACCTCCGTCTCGGTCAAGTACGTCAAGGCATACTTCAACTCCACCGACGCAGGACACCAGCATGCCTCGAATGTGAGGTGTGCTCAAGCCAGGGACAAGGAGAGCTCGGTGTGCGAGATCCCAGATGTCGCAGCGGACAAGTCGGCGGAAGACTTCTTCTTTGGCAAGCTGAGACTGAACCAGACGCTCAGCAGGGCCAGGTTCAACTTCACCAACTCAAGCCTCGACATGAATGCCCGGACCAGGACCAAGAGTTTGGAGGAGGAGAAAGAAGAGAAGAAGAAAAAGAAGGAGGAGGAAGGCAGCGCGGCCGTATGGGGCGCCACCCAAGCTGGGGTGTTTGCTGTATGGACAGTGGTTTTCTCTATGATGGTATTTGTACTATAATTGCCGGGTTACTATGCAGTCTTCCACTGACCGTCTAGCTTGCATTGTTGATGATGAAGGTTTAGGAACAATAATATCGTTTGGTCGGGTACGGACGGGGTGGCGGCGGAAACGGCACTGATTGATGTACGAGTATGACGGATGGGGCTGGGAAGTTGGACGGGGGTTGCCATTGCTTATCACGGTGTTTATCGGAATCTGCCGGTCGGCGTCGCCCTGGTTTGTCGGGGCAGGCAATGGCCACTATACCATTCGTTTTTATGCAGAATTTGGCGGATGCTCCATGAGAGGGCTGGCTTTCAATACAATAAGGGTTTAGTTTACAATTTGTCTCATGAGCACTAGAACATGTTGTGAGTGGGTGGAGTGTACTCCGTAACCTGTGGTTTCGACAGGACGAAAACATGATGGTGCCACTGTCACACGTCCGAGGTCAGGCGGGCCCTTCGTGCAGGTCCCCGGATGGATTGAGGGTGACGGGCGCTGCGGATAAACGATGGGGATGTGGGCAACGCGGGCAATGCGGGCAACGCGAGGGATGGTCACGTACGCATTACAAAGTCTAAGGCGAGACCGGAGCCTCGAAGCAGCAAGGCCAGGGGGAGCCATGTGGTTGGAGAAAGTCAGTTGGGCGTAAGGATCAGGACGATTAGATTGTCCACGAGGGATGGGGCGCGCTAGGAGAGGCTAGAATGGATCAGAAATGGATGTGTTGAGGCGGACGACGCGGAATGAGCAGAGAACGAGACGGGATTGGAGGGGACCGGCACGCCCCAATCCGGATTTTCCTGACTTTCCTGATTAATATTGAGACGGGCTGTCAGCTTGCAGCACGATGATTCAAAGCTGACATTCTTGATGGGGGGAGGGGGAAGGGGAGAGGGGAGAATGGAGAAATGGAGAGAGAGGGGGGGATCTAAAGTAGGAGCAATACCTCATACTGCATGAGGGGGTGGGATGACGGTGCTCTCAGTGCCGTCTCTCCCCTTATAAGATGGATGGGACGCCCCGGATTTTTTTTCTTTTCTGCTGGATCTCGTGTTACTTTATTGCTACCATTGTTGCTGAATCTCAACAACATAAACTACGATTACTTAGTTTCCGCTGATATAGCAGGAACTAAACAATTGCGCCCGGTTACGGCCTCGAACAATTAAAGACTTTCGGAATCGAATTTTGAAAATCAAGATCGAACGGCACCGGAGATTTCGGGCCCCACCATTGCGATCAATTCGGTTTCTTGGCATTTTTTTTTACGGAGGTTTATTGATCTACACTCGAGAACTTCCTTTATATAATCGACATTACTGGAGGCGAGGAATAATAAGAAAAGAAACATGGATGCGCGACGAGATGCGGATAAGAGGACGGAGGAAGTGGTGAGGAAGCCGGAGGCTGTTGCGAAGAGGACCGAGATGAAGGTTTTGGATGAACAGCCTGTGAGCCTTTCTTTTTCTTTCTTATTCTTCTCTCCTTCTTCTTCTTTGTATGTATAGAAGCGATTGATGAGCTGACTTGGCGATTTGGGTATATCAGAGACCTCAGGAGCCGATGAGTATGAGTGCCGGTGGTGATAAGGGACGGTTGAGGGGCGGCGGGGATACAGGTGTAAGTGTCTTTCGTTCCTTATTTCTTCTTCTCTCCTCCTCCTCCTCCTCTTCCCCTTCTTCCATTTCCCCCTCTCTCTTTTACTTTCGCTTGATCCAGAGGCCAGCTCGGAACTGACCGAACTCGTATCGACAGGCCATTTGCTGCGGGATATGCGCGGGTCTCGCCTGTTTCGAATGCCTTGACTGCTGCTGCTAATTCCAAAGCGAGTTGACCATGGGGAAGAGAGCGTTAACCTTTCCCCCCTTTGCTTGAGTTTTTTTTCCTTCTTTACTTCTTTTGGGTAATAATACTTGACGCATTGGCGGATGCTGGGTTGGAGGATATATCAATGTCTACATCGAGGCGGCTGAGGATGGTCTGAAAATAATAAAAAGAAAATCAACCAAAAAAAAAAAAAAAAAAAAAAAGAAAGGCGATTCTTTCGAATGAACGGGCCTGAGAAAGTATCTCATCATAGGTATTTTTCTTCAGCGCCCTGTCGGAGTCATTGGCTCATTGGTTATCATCCTGGATTCTCGTCATTCGGCTTGCTTTTGGATTTGGAGCCAAGTACGGGGTTCTAATACTTGTTTCTCTTTTGCTTGAATAGACAGCAAGTTGATTTCATAGCTTCCTTCTATGGGATGGATCATTATGAGACCTTTGATTTCTTGCAACCGAAAACTTAGCCATCGCGAATCCTTTTTGTCTCTTCATTCTTCGGCTTGCAATATAGATAATTTCTATACACAGGAATAATACATGGCAATTGGGATTGCCTGGAGCCGGCGTTTTCGTCGAGCTCCAGGAAGCGGGACTTTTCCATCGATTCCGCCCTCCAAGAGTATCAGCAGCAGCTGGTAGCCATCGTTCAAAATACCCGTGTCAGAGAGCTAAAGCTTCTTCTCATAGAAGCGACCAGTGCCCTTGGTCTCTCCGTGCCGAAGCCATTGTCCAAGGGAACACTCGACTAGGTCGCCAAAGGGCGGAAGGACGGGGTGGACGTCTACTGGTTGGCGCGCGTCTTTTTTCCGGACGTTCGATCGGCCTACTGTCCATCTACCGGGGAATTTTGGGAAAACGACCTCAACTTATTTCGGGTTTCGCTATCTCTCGTCCGGCGCCCCCAAGTTCCGAAGCTGGCTTCTTAGGACATCTCGGCGTCCCGTTGGCAACTCTGCCAAGGGGGGGATCGCGAAGTCGATGCCCCTTTTTGTTTGTTCTCTATACCAATGAAACCAGCTGCTCAAGTAGACGACTGCCCATTCAAGCGCATCGTGCTCTCGCTGGCCCCGGGTCGAATTACCTCAAAGCCAACAGTAGGTTTATTTCTACCTGCACCTCCCAGAAACAACCGCCGCCACAATCTCGTCGGAAGCGAATCCGTCTCCGGGCCGTCACCCAACAGCGCGGTAGTCTTCCTCCGGGGAGGCTGTGCGTAGTAAAGATCCGCCTCGCGGAAAGAGTAGTCGTTCCACCGCGGCCCGAGAGGTACTCTTCGAAAGTCCTCCGGTCCGGCCTCGGACGTGCTAGAGGGTTGCGAGCTTTCGGAGGCGGTGGTAGTTGTGGGAGATGAGCTTGTGCGAGATACGGATAGCCCTTGTCGGTGGTTGTGGGATATGGGCGTCGAAGGGGAGGAGGGCGGGTTTGGCCTCCCGCGGCTGTTTCCGTAGTCTATCGATAGGTTTAGGGATGGCGATCTAGGCGGACGGTAGAAGCGGGAGGGGCCGGTTAAGGAGGCGGTGTCGAGATGGAGGGTGCTGGGGGTGCCGGGGCGGAGAGCGGGCTGGAGACTGATTTCTGGACAGCCGAGGGCGGCTGGGCTACTACTGCCCACGACGGCAGCTGAGAGGTTCATATTTGACACCTCACGGCGTCGGAGCTGACGAAGACCGTAGACCTATATCATGGAGAACAGAGTTAATATTGGGTGGGTTAGCAAGAGGAGATAGAACAAGGAACCACGAACCTCGGGACGCTCCGCATTCAGGCGGTCGATGCATAGCCTCCAGAGATGCCGACCGGCAGGAACGAAGAAAAAGAAGAAGAGAACCAGCAAATGCACACAAAGTATCCCATAGCCAATGGAATCCTTGACCCGAAACGAAGCCACGCCAGGCAGGAAAACGATCATCAGGGATAAGACGACCAGCCTCACCAAGGCGCAACCCACGCCAACCGAAAGGACATCGTACGTCTGCAGACTGAAGATGCTAACCAAGAGGAACAGTTCGCAGGCAATAAGAAGGAAGATCTGCGCGATGGAGGAAATCTGCAAGCCGCCGATGACCACGCCACGAATGAAGTTGAGAACGAAGAGGATCAAAACAAATGACGTCTCGGCGGATCGCACGGACGCCGAGTCGGAGTCGAGCCGGCTATATTGCTTCGAATTATCGAAGACGAGGACGCCTAGGCTGCGAGTCGGGATCTGCCAGAGGAGCCAGGCGAAGGCGGCGGCGATCAGGACGAGGAAGCCGCAGGCGAGCGCCGTGTGGTAGGCGGGGAAGAGGGCGGCGTAGTCGAGCTGGTAGGTTGAGAGGGCTACTAGCGGGAGCATGAAGTACGAGAGGATGGCCCTGAAGACCTGGGCTGTGGTGGACTTTACGCTTTCGGCAAGATTGCGCTCGTGCTCGGCGGCGTTTTCGGAATGGCATAGGTAGGAAGGTCGGTTCGCGGACCCCGGCAGAACGACCAGACCAGCGATTCCCGCCGCGAGGACGCCGAGAATGGCGAGGAGAAGGATCATGTTTAACCAGAGATCCATCGTCATGGGGGCGCCCACGATCTGCGTCATCAATTCGAATCCTAGCGTACCTCCGTACGTGCCGTTTATTTCGTAGATGCCGTCATTCACGCTCTGGTACTGAAAGGAGCGATTGATGGGGCCGGCGCTGCTGAAGAGAGAGAACCAGTTGAGGTGGCTTGCGACGGGCTGATAGAATCCGGGGTAGCGGAGGCTCAGGCTACCCGAAAGGAAGATGAACTGCAGATAGTGAAGAAAATCTCCCAGGCCTGGTAGGAGGGGCCTCTTTGCGCCGGCTTGTTGGTCTGTCTGGCTTCTCTCGTAGCCGTCGTCCGAATCCTCCCGCGCCTCGGTGTCGCCGAAGAATGTCCTGGCCACAGAAGTGATCAAGACAAAGAGGAAAAGCGCGACAGGACCATAGCGAAGAGCGGACGCGATCGGGGAAGATATGGCCGGGGTGATTTGCGCCGTCATACAGCCCGCCTCGACATTGCTGCTGCCGCCACCTCCTCTCTGTTCGGCTTCGAAGAGGTGGAAAGAGAGGTACAACGTAGACACGGGAGGAAGTATCCCTATGTCCGTCTTCGCGGCGATTCTCATAGGGGAATGCTTCGCGTCTGGGATCCTGCAGGTCACGTTCGGCGTCGCGTCCCATGTCGCCGCTTCTCGACCGAGCATCCGGAGATCGACCCCTATCGCTGAGAGGTCGTCCGCAACGTCGGAACACTTTTTCGTCTCACTGCCGAACGCCGAGATGATGGCAAAGTCCATAACCCTCCCCTCTCCCCCGTGGTCTTGGGGAGGCGACAGGCCCAGTCGGAGGCCCTGGAAAACCAATCCGGCATCAGTGGGCGCATCGATGCCGGGGCACGGCTGCCACTGCACGTAGGCTGCATGGGCGCACGAGGCGAGACTGAGGAATCCCAACCCTAATTGAGCGAGCGATAACATGGCCAAGATGGATTTACGCCTCTGAAGGTTGATACCGGGAGAAGAGAAACGAAGGAGAAACCGTCAAAATCGACATCTTTGGGGCGCTTTCTACTTTCTACTACGCCACTTCGCAGTCCTTGGGATCGACATTCGAGAAAACGCCAGGCCCCCTTATACCAAACTGGTCTCCCTTGGCATTCTCGTATTACCTCCCTGTTTCATTTGATACCTCAGTACCGCAGTCGTCAGCACTAAACTAGTTTTTATTGGACCTTTTCAGTTCACTACTAAGCGGAGAGTAACAGCGTTGGCACAATCGTAGTAGGTTTCAAAGTTGCGCTAACGCAGGGATTGTACTTCGTAATGCGACCTCTTTACGAAGTAGTCCTGGCGGCCTCTGTGTGTTCGCACCTCCTGCAACACCGCCACCACTAGGAAAGCCAATATACGTTTACTTGTAGAGTCCCTGAAGATAATGTCGCCGTATTATAGCGAATCCCCATAGAACGTATAATGAGTATCATAATCTATATTCTGCCATGGCTAATCATTGAAGTTCACCCTCCCCCCCAAGGCCAGAGCCCCTTTCACCTCCCGCCGTCCGTCCGACACAGCCAAAAGGATACCCAAAAGGAGTCAGGACGGATTCAGGGTCTTATTAAACATTACGGTGTTGTGTCTTGTTGCGTATTTGAATAATAATTCTTTCGGGGTCTTAATGTTGTACAGAGTATTGCAGAATGTTTCGCACCCTCTTCCCCGTCAAGGGGATCTAGGGGGAGGTTATTACTGCAAGATCCGTCCTTTTCTTCATCATGAATCATCCTCGCCCTTGTCCCGCCTGTATATATTATTCCTCGTTGCCCTTTGTCGGATTTTTTTGGTCTTTTTTTTGTCTTCTTTTTTCTCTTCTTCATCATTCTTGGTTTACCGTGCTCTGCTCAGGTTAGTATACCATCTTGTTTACTTCCCACCTCCCAAGTACAAACAAAAAGGAACGGAGAGATCACTTACAACAAGCCAATCCATACCCTCATTAACTCCCGTCCCGTCAACAGCCGAGCACGCCACAATCGTCCAATTCCGATCCCTCAGCTCCCCAAGCCTCAACGCCTCCGAAATCTCCGCCGCGCCCTTGGCGCCGGGCTGGTCCTGCTTGTTGGCGAAGACGAGCAGCGCGGCGTCCTTGAGCTCCTCCTCGTTGAGCATGGCGGCGAGCTCGTCGGCGGCGGTCTGGAGCCGCTCGATATCCGTCGAGTCGACGACGAAGATGACGGCGGCCGTGTTGGCGTAGTAGCACCTCCAGTAGGGGCGGATGCTGGTTTGGCCTCCGAGGTCCTAAGAGAGGGAGCGGCGCGTGTTAGAAAAAAAAGGGGAAAACAAATAAATTGCCAACGGTATTATATTGGGTGAAGGCGCGCCGCGTACCCAGACGTTAAAGTTGAGGTTCTTGTATGTTACCGACTCGACGTTAAAACCTATCGTTGGTATCGTCGTGACGACCTCGCCGATCTTGTGAACATTTGTCAGCCGCGGTTCAAGCAGAGCGTCGCAGAGTTGTTAGAAAAACAAAACAAAAAAAGAACGAACCTTGAGTCTGTAAAGTAATGTGGTTTTTCCCGCATTGTCCTATATAGAAATCCCAATGAGCCTTCCCCGGTTCGCCTATTTCCACAGATATTCCCTCCGGAAGGAATTGGTTCCTCGTCGCCAAGATCGCGAATGCGGCGGAGTCGGGTTGCGGCTTACCAGTCCCAATATCAAAATCCTAATCTCCTTCTTCGCCCACAAGAGGCTCGACAGCCAAGATACAGAGTTTCCCATCTTTGAGTTTCTGCGCGTGAGAGAAGGTGATTGGTATTAATCCGTTCGTTCGGCGAGCAGCCTTGTTCGAAGAGGAGAGGTGAGGCGTCGGGGTTGGTTGAGAAGGAGATTGAGGTTTGGATCGTCAAGTCGGAGGCCGCCGAATTGGAGAGACTGGCGGGCAAAAGCTTGGGGGGGTTTAGAAAGAAAAGGGGTGGGCTAGAAACGGGTTCCCGAACTATCGTTTCAACCGGGGATTCAAGAAAAAAAAGATCCCACGCCCTGGTATAATCCGCCAGGAGAATTAGAAGGGAATATGGAAAATTAAAAAGGGAAACAAAGCAAATATAAGAAAAAAAATCTAGACAAAATTCGTCAAAATCTTAGGGAAGGGGAGATCGCATGCCACATGTCTCTTCCCTGTTTTCGACAACCAGCTCCATCCAATATCTCATTTCGACAAGGGTAAAATCCCCAAGGCACCCGCGCAAAGCCACATCAGCCACAACCCAAAATCTAAATTGTGGCGGCGCCCTGATGCTGTGGAGACTTGAGTTGCACGTGCCGAAGCGGGTCCCACTGAACCAATCACAGGACGTGGACCATTTTGGAAGGGCCACAAACCCTCATTCTAGCAAATTTCCTTGGGGCTGAATTTAACATCCCTCCTCCTACTCTCAGATCATCACCAACCTCAAATCGACTCGACATATCGACAATTCGAGACCGTCAAGATGCCGGTATGTTGGCAGCCCTGTAGCCCGATAATTCGCGGAACGAATTCCCCGTCGATGCCATCCGCGATTCCGACAGTCTTGGTTCCTTTGAACGTGGGAAGGTGTCGCGAGCAGAGGCCGAGACGGGGGGAGCGCTTCGTGATGGGACCCCTCCATTTTCATAATGCAAGAGACTTTTGCTGACGGCTTGGGGATGTTTGTTCCCCGGGGTTTATAGAGCCACAAGTCTTTCCGTACCAAGCAGAAGCTTGCGAAGGCGCAGAAGCAGAACCGCCCCATCCCTCACTGGATCCGGCTGCGAACCAACAACACCATTAGGTACGATCTTTCTCGAACTCCTTAAAGCACCCCCGTCACTGCGGTTTTTGCATGTTTCCAAAGAGGGCGGAATCGAAGCCGTGTTTTCTACGAGGAGATGGAGGGGCTTGCAACAGCCACTGCGGGGGGACAGCGAGCGAGACTGTCAGACGAAGAACACTGAAAAATACTAACGTCGGAATCTCCAGGTACAACGCCAAGAGGAGGCACTGGCGAAAGACCCGCATCGGTCTCTAAATCACTCGCCTCTTCCACAACCCCCTCCCCCGGTTACCTACTCTTTTCCTTTCTCCAAATTTGCCCCATCGCCGAATTCGTTCTCATGACCGAGACTCCTGTCTTCCCCGACCTTTTTTTGCGATTCCCGAGGCCTACGACTTGAAACGGAATAACGAAGTCCTGTTGCACCTATGAGGGAACCCTTACAACCGGCACGGGATGGGCAGCATTTAGCTTAAGAAGAAAAGACAGGGGGAGGAAAAAGGAGAGGAGAAAAAGGGCGTTTTCTTCAATGGAACGTTTGATAGATGAAATCGATACGCGGTTCAAACGGACAAAAAAAAATGGTTCTTTTTTTTTTTTTTCATGAACTGGAAAAAACATTAGGTGGGCGCACAACAACCGGTGTTGGGCTTTTATGTGTTTAAGAAGACGGTTTATTTTTTTCTTCTCTCTCTCTCTCTCTCTCTCCTAGCCGAACTCCTGCATTTTAGGGTCTTAAGGGAAAAGGAATGCAAGACGAGTGATGTTCCATCTATGTTTCCACGTAGTGGTGGGGTGCTCGCGTGTCTTGGAGACTGATTGTGTATCCGGTTCCTCTGTTTCTCTTCCCCCAAGGTCCCGCTCATCCCTTGAGTATGCAGTGACGTAGTGCCTCTTTCCTCCACCTACGCAGCCTTCTCGCGGCATGGAGGAAGCCTTGATCGGGTAGACATTCGGGCAGTAGGCCCATCGAGGGAAGCCTGTGATACTTGGCGCTCAGCCTGACGTAGTGAGAGGGTAGTCAATAGGTCAATGGGATCAAGATCACTCAAGACTCGGACTTAGTAAGGAGAAATTCTTGTCACGCAAATTCCATTTCTCTAGAGAATTAACTAGTGACGCATACTCGGGAGGAAAGCAGTATACCATTTTGTTTCCCTCCCTCTTGCTTTGCGTACGCTACCCCACGTGAGTCGGGAGACCCCTAGTTAAAAGAAAAGACGAGAGGAATAAAACCAACAACCCCCATTGCCCATGTCGACACCCACGTCCAAACCGACATCCACGCCGATTGCCCTCACCGTTCCAACTGCATCCCTCACGGCATACAACTGAGGACTGACGGATCCCGTCGTTGGTTGGTATGTTTGTAATGCGTGTTTGGGACCTTCCACTGCCTTAATCCTCCTCAGCTCTTTTCCTCAGTTAATAACAATGTTTTCGAAATTCTTCAAATCGGAACAGCAAACAAAACCGCTTGTCCTGCGGGGCAGGACCCCACCGCCGGGCATAAGATTCCCCCTGCGCTGAGAACGTGGGGGAAAAAAAAATACGGAAAGAAAGAAAGAGGGGAGATTAGTTTATCGGTCCTCGGCCCACTCGTTCTCACGGCGGATCTGCTCCTCCTCCTCAGGAGTGAAGTCGTTTGTAATATTGAAAGTCTTGCGGATCTCGTCGGGGGACTTGCCCTTAATCATGTTGGCGACTGTCTTGCAACCGACGTCCAGTAGGGGCTTGATGTCCAGATAGTTTGAGGCCTAGTGAAGAGAAAATCACATGTTAGCGTAATAATTCAACGGGAAGGGGGCTGCGAGAGAGGGGTAAGAGAGAAAGAAGAGGGCAACAAGACGCACAAGGATAATCTCGAACAGCATCTCCTGGTCGACCTGCATGAACTTTTGGTCCCACTCATCAATCTCGGTCATCTTCTTTCGGGCAGCGTCATCGTCATCTTGGCTGGTGGGGGGATCGTTCCTATGATGATCGCACCACTCGATGACCTTCCGAAGGACCGCGTCATTAACGTTGGGGATCGGGATCGGGTTGTCCTTCGAGATGGCCGAGTCGCCTAGATCATCGAGCATGTTCTTGATGAGCATGGATCGCTCGGCGACGACACGGTCTAGAAAAGTAGGCACGATGGGTTAGTTAATGCTTCCATGATATATATTTCTTGTCGTCCCCCAAGTAGGTAAGCGCCGGCGACCGGGGCGCAGGCGTTGGGAAGGGCCATTCGGGTCTTGCGCCGTGGCTGGTAGAGGATTGGGTTTAACTTACCAACTTCCTGGACAACGCCGTCGTTGCTGGCCAACCAGGTGGTCTTGGAGGTAGCGGGCTTGGGCTCAGCCATTTCGACAATATGTAGATGGAGTAGAACTCAGTAATGGCCGCGGGGAACTTTGTTTTGGATAATTGGGCGCGCTGATTTCCTTGGGCGCGCTTCAAGAGAGAGATAAATAGTGATTTGTTTGGGGGAAGGATAAGTGTGGGTGTGGGTGTGGTTGATGGATTGAGGTGAGGTTCAGGTTTAGTTTTGACTCTTGAGGTCGGGAGAGGCTGTGGAGGGGGGGGTTTGGTTGGAGCCTAGTGGCGGAAGGAGGTTGTGGAGCACAGTTTATAGACCTGGGGTTGGTCGGTTGGTCCAGGCAGTTCGGCTTGGGCAAGGGCAACGGGCTGTGCAGTTTGCTGACTGTGACAAGTGTGATTAATTGTTGTGTTGGTCTTTGAAAGTTTAATGTTGGCTTGTTCTTTTTGGCTGTTGGCTCTTGGTTTCTTTTCTTTTTTTTTTTTTTTTTTTTTTTTTTTTGTTTTTTTAGTTGTTTGTAGGTTTATATGTCCTTGGTAATGTGGTGCAAGGAGCAGAGGAATGGCGGGATGACTTCTAAGAGATTCTCTTGAAAAGCTTACAAGGCAGGAAGCACTCGGAAAATGCTAGCTAAAAGAGCAACAGGTTTAGTCTTATGAATCTAGATATAGATATTAGCAACTGGCAGGAATAATTCATAAGGCCCAGCTTTTTTACATTTTCTTTTCGTTGTACTTGTGAACCAAATCTTGACGCTAAATGATTGATGCTTTCATACATAGCCTACTGAAAACAGCAAAGGGACACACTATCAATTGATCAAGGCAGGAAGGCACATTGCTCAAGGCTGCAAGTCGGAATGAGCCCATTCAGCACCCTTCTCATAGACTATAGACTGGCATGAAGCACAGGCATTGTCTCCCCAATTGCGGAATGTGTGTTGAGCCGTTTGCGCCTTGAAACCAAGTTTGAAAGCGACATTTCTTGACCTTTCGGTCAATTGTTTCTCTGATCGATTGATGACATCAAACACAGCGTCTATCACCAGTAAGCGCGGACGGCGAGACCTTCTCAAAGCGGGTATCATCAGGCTTTCCAGGCTTTAAGCCAAAGAAACACACGTGCATTCCATATTATCAAGGCTAAGTACTGAAGCTAAAGTGAACAATGGACGCGATCTCGAATCGAAAAAGGCGTGAGCTATGGCGCGACATAGCCGATTCTCCTGAAGGCTGAAGGTAGCTTCCATTGCCATCATCACCCATCCCAATAATACCAAGGTCGAGCGAGATCTGTTAGCGGTTGTGGTTTCGGGCCAGTCATAGTTTTACCTTTTACCTGTGACGACACGAGACTTCCACTTGTTCTTGCTCGATTTCATCGTTACCATACCCCAGAACCTAGTAGTAGTCTAGACATCAGAAACCGTTCTTCAGAATTCGACAAGGACCTCGCGATGCCCGTCGCGTTCCTCCCAGGAGAGCAACAGAGCTCTTGCTACACGTCATTGGCAGGTCAGAATTTCGAGGTCAAAGATCACGACGACTGTTTGGAATGCCCAGGATGGAATGCCCCAACTCTTAATAGGCATGACACAGTTTCGACAACTCCGCCGCCGTAACCTGGCACGCGATGAAGTCGTCGTTCATCAATCACATGGTCTTCCCATATAGTCACACGAGCGTTCTTTCCATTTCGACTTGCGATTCGGGTCACAGACCATCACGAGGATCCCGAGAGCGAGTCGAGTCGGGAAATGAGCTGCGTGCTATGCTTATATCTTCATTCGAAGCGGAATGGGTTGAGTTGGTCTTCATCAACACGCTGTAGGAGCCATGAGTGTTGTCCTTCTTTGTTGAGGAAGAATCTCGAGGTGTATCGCGGAAGGTGGTGGCCGCCTGCTGACTCATGCCCATAACTTCAAGAACATTGAATTGTGAAGACCAGTGATGGACGGTCATGGTGGAGCGGTGCACTAACACACTATGTCAGACAGCTGAGGAGAACAGCACTGCAGTGCAGGGTCTCTTGGACAGACGCGAAGAATATGCACCCCAAGTTTAGCCACCGTCTGCAAAACAGACAACCACAACATCTCATTACGATGGCGGCGCCCGCTTAATCGAAGCGGAGAGAATCGTAGCGATCGCCAAGTTCCAACCCCTGAATCCGCAAATATCGGGTTATTACTTCATTTTGCTTTTCCACAATTGTAATTGCATTTTACTCTGAAATCCTTCAAATCGGGCCACGCCCCCTATTTCCTAAAAAGGCAGATCGTTGGAGGAAAACAGACACGAACAACGATGTCGTCAAACTACGGGGCATGACATCGTTCGAGCATTGCAAGTAGATAAGGGCCTCTTTCAAGACACCGCCAGGCAACACTGCAGGAACCTGTCGCAACAAGAGAGGCGCTTCCGAGTGTTGCACCGCTTCACCGGCGCCATTCCTCAGACGGGGGTGGGTGTGTGTCCTCACGGACAACGATTATACCCTGCTGGAATGGTTGAATCGCCTCATCCGACAATAATTGTTGAGCTCGCGACCCGTGGGTGTGGACGTGGGGAGTGCGGGAGGCTCAGATCGGAGGGACCTTTTGGTGCCAGTACAGACTGAATCGACTGACTGACGCAAAAGTCGGGACCCAGCTTCGAAATCGTCCGGAAGACCTGGGGACCGTCGAACGGTTAAGCTCCACTTTTTGGTTAGGCAGAGACATATGGAAGGTCCGGATGCTGCGTCCCGAGGAAATGGGAAAACTCTCTTTTGGAAATCAAGCTTTTTTCTTTTGCTGCATTTTTTCTCTTTTAAACTTCTTGATGGATCCCCCCTTGAAAGTTCCCTTGCGGCTACCCATGGTACATCGTGGGCAATCTAGCGGTCTTGTTATCTGATGCTTCTAGGCCCCGATGGAGACGATTTTCGGCGGAACTGGTCCGAGCATCAGCATAGAATGCTGGACCCGTCGGTGTTATTTCGAGCGTCAATGTGCTGTTGCCTGCACCTTCTTAAGTGTAAGCGTACGGAATAGTGTAAATTGTTTGCAGCGGTGAACAAGGGTTGTCTCCGGTGGGGGACGAATTGATACGTGTTCATGCTGGAGACCACAGAGACCACATCATGGTCATCGAGTTTTTGCAGCTGCGGACTGGTGACTTGTGTGTACTCTCAGAGTATCGCTACAAAACTTGGGTCTTCTGGGGGAAAGGTGGGACCCTCTAACGCGCGGAATAATTGGAGAGTCTCACTCAATTGATCCCTCATCGATTCGCGATCCTGAATAAGACGGCAACGGCAGTTCTCACTCAACAGAACCGATGGACATTTGGTTTTTGGCCAATGTTCTAGAAGATAACTGCTTTGCTGATAATATCAAGTCGAGCCGGACCGGGCGAATTATTAATAGCTTCATTTGGCGTCCAGTCCCGGTTTCAGGGGGCTTCAACGTTAGTCTGGAAGTAACAGAACGAAGATAGTGACCGACATTTAAAGTGGGATCGAACATTGAAATTTGTGTGGCATCAACCCGAATTATTTCCAAGCCTGTACTAAGGTACAAGTACAAGTATAAAGTACAAAGTACGTTGTATCTTGTAATGAACAGCTGGCAATTACGCCCAGGGAGTACAATTGTACAGTTACATCTTGATGTATTCATACATTTAATACATTAATACCGGAAGTGGTAAGATCCCAGCATATCCCAGCATATCCACCCAATATGTCATAATCTAGAAGTACCTCTACATAATATTACTGAGGAAAGTACGA
Organism: Scedosporium boydii; assembly: GCA_002221725.1. Classification (NCBI taxonomy): domain Eukaryota; kingdom Fungi; phylum Ascomycota; class Sordariomycetes; order Microascales; family Microascaceae; genus Scedosporium; species Scedosporium boydii. The sequence continues at coordinate 53,874 of NJFT01000167.1, forward strand.
GTCGCACTCACTCTTCTCCTCCTCCAGTCGCGTCACGGTTCCGTCCCTAGTGCTCCCATCGCTCCCAAATGCTCCCCTCCCAGCGTTCCCTAGTGCCCTTCCGTAGTGTTTGGCCCTTGCTCCAGCTTCCCAGAGAGCAGCTCGCATCCCTGTTGACCCGACTTTGCGTCTTGCTCCATATTATTAAAACACACCAGGCGCCTCCAAGTTTGAGCCAATCTCCATTTCTGGCTTCCCAGGAAGAAAAAGGCACACATCGTCGATTCGCCCCCCCTTTACTACTTCAGGACAACAAAACCTCGACTAAACTTTCTCTCTCCTTCCCGAAGCACGAAGTGCGACGAACCTTCTTTTTCCCAACCTTTAATTCGAGACTCCGTCATGGAAGCGTCGGCTGCCGTCGACGAACAGACGTGCTGATACCCGCCCACCATCGCCGAAGTGTTTAAAAAACGGAGCGCCCATTCCTAAGACAGTCCGGACACTGACGTTATCTTTTTTTCCTTCTTTACTTTTAAAGATTTCGATCGATCCTCCATTTCCCTGTTCTGAACGTCCGCCCTTTTCTTCTCCGCCGAACTGCTGGCGCTCTGTGATGCGCTGGTCAGCTCCTGCTATGCGATATCGTCTCCCGCCCCAAATACCGATGTTTACCACTCGTCCTCAGATCCAGTCTATCTTCCGCGAGCCGACGGCAGAGTTACAACTGTCGATATAATCAGGAGAAAAGCCCGTATATACCCCTCGTTCGTGGCATCATGTGGAGGCGCGTCTATCTGCTGCTTGTCCTCGTCCGGCTGTGGTTCGCCCTGTCTCCCAGCTACCTACATCCCGATGAGAACTTTCAGGGTCCGGAGGTGATTGCAGGTAAGATGATATTCTTCGGGGCTAGTTCGGTGTCTTGTTTCCTTTTCGTTTCTGGTGTCTTCTCCCGTGGAGCAGTTCGTGGTATCCTATATGCGTAGAGGGAAAGCTGCATTCGTCCAACTCTCTGCTTCAAACCTGTTTATGCGAGGCGACATCGACGATCGCAAACTGTCTCGAACCTCGTCGGCAGCCTGCTTGCTATCCTAGCGCGATGTACGACTGCATAGCGACTTGCACCTCTCTTTTTACACATCTAGACCGTTGGCGGCGATGTCGGCCCATTAGCGTCGTTGCGCTATTATTGGAGAGGGAACTTGGGACAAAAGAGAAAAAGAGAAAAAAAAAGAAAAAAGCGTGCTGGTGCTAACGAACTCCATTTGTGGTCCAGGCCAAATTTTTAGTTATCCCGTCCGCCACACGTGGGAATTCACCAGCGACCACCCGATCCGAAGCGTGTTCCCGCTATGGCCAGTCTACGGCCTGCCGATGCTCCTCCTGCGATGGCTGTGGATCGGCAACGGCCAGGCCGGCGAGATCCCGCCCATCGCCGTCTTCTGGACCCTCCGCGTTCTCATGTTCGTCATAAGCTTCGTGCTGGAGGACTGGGCGATTCACGAGCTCATACAGTCGCCGCGACACCGCCGCGTCGCCGTGCTCCTCGTCGCCTCGTCGTACGTTACTTGGACATATCAGACGCATACGTTTTCGAATTCGATCGAATCTCTCATTGTTGCGTGGAGTATGGTGTTGATCCAGCGCATCGTTGAAGCTCCGGTATGTTCTATAGAGGCTCCCTTGATGATCTTGGGAATTCTTTTATTAACAAGGCATTTTTTAACAGCACCGCTCGTCCCTTTTGTCGTGTACAATTCTCGGCATAGTATCCGTCTTTGGTATTTTCAACCGTATTACATTTCCAGCATTCCTCGTTTTTCCTGGTGTTCGCTTAATACCCCACTTATTCAATAGGTATGTAGATATTTCCAAGCCCCGTGTTGTCCTTGACAAACAAGGGCGAGAGAGAAGAGAGAGAGAGGAGGGAAAACGCGCTAACTCGCTCTATAGACCTTTGTCTCTTGGCGTAATGGCTCTCGCCGGGCTCGTCACGGCTGTAGTTGCCATTACCCTCGACACAGCATTTTACTCTCCCGCGCCACTTACCTGGGCCGACCTAATTTTCCGCCCCGTCATCACTCCGCTTAACAACCTCATGTACAACATCTCTCCGTCCAACCTCGCCCAGCACGGCCTCCATCCCTGGTACCAGCACCTACTGGGGAACATCCCCATGCTCCTCGGCCCGGCCACCCTCCTCGCCATCACGCGGCCCTACCTCTCCCTCCGACTCTACTCCGCCATCTCAGGCATCATCGTGCTCTCCATCTTCCAGCACCAAGAAGCGCGCTTCCTCCTCCCCACGGTCCCGCTCATCCTCTCCTCAGTGCAGCTCCCCAAAAACAAGACGCTCCTAAAGATGTGGACGGCCGCCTGGATCATCTTCAACGTCTTCCTCGGCGTCCTCATGGGTATCTACCACCAAGGCGGCATCGTCCCCGCCCAAGTCTTCATGTCCGGCCAACCCGACGCCACCCAGGTCATCTGGTGGAAGACCTACACGCCCCCCATCTGGCTCCTCAACGGCAAGAACGAGGTCCTCGAGACCCGCGACGTCATGGGCCTCCGCGGCGAGGCCGTCCTCGAGGACCTCGAGCGCCTCGCCACCTGCGACACCCCCGCCGACCGCCGCAACCAGGAGTACCTCAAGGAGAAGAACGGCACATACCTCGTCGCCCCCACCTCGGCCACCTGGCTGGATCAGTACCTGCCCAACAAGGGGCTCAACGGGCTCCGGTTCAGGGAGGTCTGGAGGACGAGGACGCATTTGAATTTGGACGATTTGGATTTCGCCGAGGATGGGGTTTGGGGTACGTTAGCGCGGGTGGTAGGGAGGAGGGGTTTAGCGGTTTGGAGGGTTACGAAAAGTTGTCCTTGATTCCTTTTTGGTCCTCTTTGTTTTTTCTCGGGTGTTTATTTTGTGATTTTTGGTTTTCTTTTGTTTCTCTCTCTATAATTTCGGATATGCGTGGGGTTCAAAGGCGACACGGTATATGGAGGCACTGGTGGTTTTTTTGTTCTCTTCTCTCTTGTAAATAGAAAAGGGAAGGGAGGAGGAGGGTTTTGCTTTTGCGTTGAAACAAGGGATTACAAGTTATTTACTACAAGCACCAATGGAATAAGGAAGAAGGCGCAGAAAGACAAGGCCAAAGACACAGGTGGGAGGTGGTTCGTCTTTTGTCCTTGAAGATGATAAAAAAGAACGTTAAACAGATTGGCTTTAGGATGTCTATATGCGTGATATCAATGTCTATGTACAACGAGATGAAAACGAAATAATGAAAACTGGCATTTGATGATGCTTGGGGAGAATCGTTTGAGAGTGTGAGAAACGGGTATTGCAGAAAGTGCCTTTCTCATTCTTGAAAAAGAAAAGAATAAGATAAAAAGACGTAGAAAAAAAATCCAACAGCTCGTTGCAGGATATATACAGAGATGTCCATGTTGATGATAATATGTACACAGGTATGGCTGTCAGGTATATCTTCTTGGGTTATCGATTCAGTTTAGTCGGATTGGGATTGGTTCGTGGCTTGAAAGCGCCCATGGTCGTTTCGCAGACGAGGGGGGAGGGACCATGTCGGGTGGCCAGCTTCTCAGACGTCGTTGTGGCGTCGAGTCCGTTCTTCGATTCCGATCTCTTGGGCCAATGTAGATTCCGGGGTCAAGCTTGATTCTCCCTTTTTCCTCCTTACTTGGGTCGTCGTCTTGGGTGGAGATTGATGGCGAGCGATGATGGAGGGAATGGGGGACCCGGTCGTTTTCGGGCTAGGGTCCTGATCGAAGGGGGTTCTATCCTCGATAGGGAGGCGGGGCCATATCGACGTCTCTCCTCCAAGAGTCGACCTCGCTTCGCATTTGTTCGGCGAGAAGAAGAAAAGAGAGCATATTTTCCCTTCTCCAGCATTTCTTCCTGTTATTTCCCTCGACTAGCAACATTCTGACTCCTGTCCTCCCAATAGAGAACCCAAAAAAAAATTAAATCCCACCACAGAGTTGCGTCATGCAACTCATAAAAGGAATGCCCCCTGAGGATCATAACCCTGCCGGCTTCTCAATCCTCAACGCCGAAAGCGTTCCCCCACCCTCGGCACTACTCCCCACCTTCCCCTTCGTCACGCACCGACCGCTCTCCTCCTCCCAGGTAACGCCGAGACAGTCGTTGGTGGCGGCGCAGAGCTCGATGCAGGCGTTCATGGAGGGCACGGCGAGCGTGGAGATGTCGGCGGCGCCGAGGGACGTGGGGTAGTCGAGGCCGCAGCTGAGGCGGAAGTAGAGAGAGGCGTGGTCCATGGGTTGGAAGATGGAGTCGTTGTCGGAGGGGCAGGTGATGTTGGTTGAGTTGGTTGAGCGGATTGTTGGTTCGGGGTGGGATCTAGTAAGTGGGTTAGTTTTCTTTGCGTTTCCCTTCTTCTCTTTGTCCTGGGTTGCGTCTGTTTGCCATCTTCCTTCGCTTTTGACCCGAGATTTGGGGGGATGGCCAGTGTTCATCGGTCTCCCTCTCTTCACATAGCAAACAGAACCTTTCCCCATCTCCAACTAGAAGTGACTTCACGGAAGACCGCTCAAGAAACCCCTGAAAGGGGAAAAACAAAAAAAAAAACCGATAGGCAAAACACTCACTTCTTCCTCCGACCAAACGCAATCCCAGCACCCACACCAATTGCCACAGCCGCAACAGCAACCAGCATACCGCCAAAAATAATCATGAAAAACACCTTCCTCCTAATGCCGCAAATCATCTCCCGCTTCGTCGTCCTAGCCGTTCCCCTTCCCGTCTTGTTCGCCGCCGAGAGGTTATACCCGCCGTTCTCCTCGTCATCGGGCGTTAGCGAGCCGTTGTTGTGGGGAGACGTGGCTGGATTTGCCGGCCATCGCCAGGGAGGCGTGTTTTCGGATGAAGAGGAGCTCGTTTGCTCGTAGGGATGGGTGTTTGGGGAGAGGGAGGCGTCGGCGGGTGGGGTCTTGGCGGAGGGGGATTTAGACCACCACATGGTGAGAGAGAGAAAGTGTCGAAGCTGCGAGTCCGCGAGGGTTGCGGAACTCGGCTCCGAGGGTTTATGGTCGGGTTGCTTTCCGGTGAGAGGTCCAAGGGAGGTTACGTTTTCTCCCTTTTCACGGCCAGGCGCCAGCTGCCTGGTTCCAGTTCTGCCTTCTCTTCTTTTAGAGAGCCCCCGGGACTTCCAGAGCCTTGTTTGGTGTGATGGGGACCCGGAAATGCTGTTGATGAGATCCTGTCGTGGTTCGCGAGTTCTTCTTCGGATCGGCGAATGCTCCCAGCTACCTCATTGCCGTAACAGGAGCTTAACTTGTCCTTTCCTTACAACTTATCGTCTTACACGATTTCCTCGAAGTCTTTCTTCCTCCTTGTCTCGGTTCCGAACCAGCCCTTTTCTTCTCTCCTCACCTCGTCCGGTAAGACATCGAAGTAATCGGTTCCCTCTTTCCGGCTAATCCCGAGACTTCCACCCTTCCGATCGGCATTAAATGAGGGCGAGGACAAAGCGATGGGGATATAGACTGAGAGAAGTTTATATTCCAAATAAAAGGAAGAGATAAGAAGTGAGAGAAAGCAGGAGGTTCAGAAAGTGCCAAACAAAATCGAGGAGAATGGCTGCTTTTGGGGTCGGAAAGAGCAGGTTTGAAAAGAAACTCGAAACAGTGATGATCCAAAACGGATTTTGAGGAGAGGGACCTTGTCTGTTTAGAGAGAAGCGTGGGGGGAAAATGGGACTTTGGGGGGAGAAAGAGGAAAAGGACAAGCGGAGAGAAAGGGAAGGGGGGTGTGTGAAAGAGAGGGAGAGGGAGGGCGGATGTGTGGGTGGGTATATCACAGGTACGACGTATGTGGTCGAAGGTTCAAGGTCGACGAGGCGAAGGTTTCCGTGCTTCGAGGTAGCGTCACTCAAAGAAAGTGGAGAGTGGGAATGTAACTACACTACAGTACCCCGTCCCGATCTTCGTACACGTCTTTGCGTCTCTGTGTCTCTGTCTGTGTACACTACTACCCGTGTAGTGTGAGTACACTGCAGGGTAATAGGGTAGGATGGGAATGGAACCTAAAGTTGGAGAGAGAGGAGAGGAGGGGAGTGGTGTAGTGAGGTGTAGTGTAGTGTACGAAGTAGGAGTTGAGGGTAAGAGTCGTACAAAGTAGAGAGTAGGGCTAATATTAAAGTGTAGTATAATTCATCAATCATGATTCGAATAAGCCGACTTATTGGGCAAAGGGGGAATAAGGCAAAATGGGACGGGGCGAGAAAGGGTCTCGGGATAAAAGAACAGCAGGTTGAGTCGCCTGTTTCGAGGAAGGACGAAGACGTCAGTTCAAGTGAGAGGGTAAGACAAACATCAAGGCCACATTGGACATACACAGAAAATGGCGGCCCGTCAAGATTGTTCTCTCCACACAGCCTTGAGGCCCTCGTTCTAAGTTCTTGGTTTTTTCCCTTTTCCTGTCTCACATCACACACTATTTCGCTGCGAGAAGGAATGACACGTCCTGTGGTTCGCTGCGTTTTAATTCTCATCTGCCATGGAGAACTTATGCAAGATGGGGATCTACACCACAACCAGCTAATAGGCGCCGGCACCCCTTCCCCTTGAGTACACTTGTACAGAGAATGAAACAAAATGACGAACGAGAACCTTTGGGGGGCCTCTTTCTTGCGCCCGGGGGGCGAAAGCTCGCCTGATACCATCGTACTACCGGTGGAATCGACCGAAAATCAAGGCCAGAGTATAATTGGCGCCAACGAGGATCAAAAAGGACCAATTTGAGAATTGCGAGAGCGCGCTACCTTTCGCGACACCTTCTCGTGCCCTCTCTCTCCACCTCTCCACAGGCACAGGGGGCACGCCCCAGTTTTGGTCCTTCAGAAAGAGCAAGGTGGCAACGAGAGTGACCTGTCACTCGAGAAGGGGGGTGGGGGAAGAGGGGATGGGAGGGCGTGTGGGTAGAGGAAAGAATGGAAAGGATGGTTGAGATCTCGGGTGTTGCAGAGATCTCGGAATATAACGTAGGTGCATGTATGATGTAGGGTTGGAGCTAGATGGATCTAGAGTTTTGGATTTACGACTCCGTTCAGGTCTGGGAGTAAAGCGAGGATGAATAGGTTGGGGGCTAGGGTTAGGATCGAAGCTATCATGGAACAAGCCGATATGACATCGACTGCAACTCTAGAGGTGAAAAAAGAACCTCTGTGATGCGAAAGGAGCCGAGAAGGAACGCGAAGGGGGGAGTGGGCAGGAGGCGGCAACGATGCGACGACGGGAGGTTATGCTTGTTCTGGAAGCTTTGTCCGCCGGATCTTCCTTTTCTTTTTCGCCGCATTTTAGACCTTTTCGAACTAATGGAGGGTCTGCTCCAATAATTGATGCTATCGAGGGGGTCGACGGGGGCGCAAACGTTTGAAGCGGAAAAGGTTGACAAGCCAGAGGCTTGGGTGACGATATCCTTGGACAAAAATGGAGTTGCGTTTCGGTCCGTTAATGAAAGCAAGGAATATATGCGTGGGGAATTTCCCAAGGTCTAAGCCAAGACTGGATTTAATTTTGCAAGCACCAGCGAATTGTAGCACCATTTGATCATTTGATATTTACAATTGTAGTGTGCTTGTCCACTGAGAAGTCGGAACGAAAGATCAATTGATCAGTACAATTGTACCTACAAAATTCCACGTCAATGATCTCTCTCGGCCGGGGGCGCTTTCCTTCTCTTCGATTCTGTTGCTATCCGCCATGTCGCAGTCACAGTCGCAGTTGCAGTCGCTTGGGCGAGTAACAGCCAGGGCAGCATACATCGTATTAGCGTCTGATCCTCCTTTCCCCTTGGTCAATCCCGTCAATCCTCATTACAGATTACAGGCAGGTTGCGAGCATTATTAGTGAGCAAATTGGACGTCTTCACGCATCAATGATGAATGACCCCATCTCGCAGAGAAGTTTACTTTGCAATGGCCTGCAATGAAGTCCTCGACTTCGTACGAAGTAATAATGGCAGCAAGGACCGGGAGGGCGTGGGTTTCCGGGGTCAGTCACTTGGGGCTTGAGGGGCGTGTGTGGAGGGAGATGTGGAGATGGAGATAAGGATGAATGGAAAGTGGGAAGGACTTCAACCACATGCACTGCTTTTCTATCTCTCACACATGGCGGCACCCTCCGCAAATGGTCACGGGTGGGGGAAACACTTTCCTCACTGGATCGTAAGAAAATACACACATTTCAAGAGGCAACTGCGAGGCTGGTGAGGGAAGGAAGACGGAAGACAAGTCGTTTACGCCAAGTCGTACATGTACTTTGTCTCTTCCTTCATTGGAGAAGGCGCGAGAGAAGAAGAAACAGTCCTGCCGCAATGTTTTCAATCTACGAAGTATGGACTGTGTACACTGCAATGTAGATTGTGTTCGGCTCATTTTGGCCAGTAGAAACGCGAGGTTTTACATCAAATTGATTGCACTACACTCGGTTTGTGTTCGTGTATAGCCTAGGAGCCGTGTTTCCTTATATATTGATATGGATATGGACTGATATATCCTGGTCTTCACTAACAGCTCAAGCCCGCCCTACTGCTGCTCCTTTGTTTGCGAGTTACCGGCTGACCATCTCGATCATTGACCTTTCAATGTCCTCTTCTTTAACAGTTCGAGTACAAGTACATAGACCAGCTACTTCGTACGTGCCTCGCATGTGGTGCCGCAGATGAGAATTCTCGCGTAATACTCTGTCGACAGAGCGTAGATTATAATATCCAGCGACTCGCCTACAAGGATATCAAGAGTGATGAGTTAATACTTTGTACTTGCCAGGCTTTATTATGAAGTATTAGCAGCGCGCCGTGAGAGACGTCATGTAGTGTACTCATTGACCGAGAGCTTTGAATCGCCAAACTGTCGTGCCGCAAGAGGCGCCGGAGGGCTTTTGACGCAAGCTGACGACACATGGGATGCGAGGATCTGCAGAGGCGTTCATCAAGCGAGGTTCTCTCCCCCTGATTTGCGTTTCTCTACCAAAGTCGGTAGGTCCCGGGCTTGTATTATCATAATTCGGCAACCTGCAAGTAGATATTCTGCGCCTTTCTGATCTACAGCCCCTCACCTAAGCAGATATCGCCCATGTCTTTTTTTGGTCAACATGCGCGATGATCTCGACGAATACTATGTATGTAGAAGATCTGCTTCGGATCTCAAAACTTCGGCTCTTGCTTTTTCCTCACCGTGATTTGCAGCACCGTATGTATGATCTCCCCCCCCTTTTCGAGATAAATTTCCATGATAGCGTATGGTAAATGGCGTCCATCATATTCTCGTGAGCCGAACTCCCCACTGGTCGAGCTAGAGGCAACACCTTGCGTTGCAGTTGCAGTTGGGCGAGGAAAGACCTTGAAATGCCCCGAGCCTTCTTCCTTCTCCTTCATAGGCGAGATAACGAATTGCTACCCTACATCCGCCCGAGACTTCCAGTCTTCTGAAAGATCTGATTCGGGCATGCCCATGTACGAAGGCATGAGGTTGGTGACCGCCTTTCTTCGTGAGGGAAGAAAGACGTCGATGTCGATATCCACTCAGACACCCCAATTGGATACGCCACACTTCGATGGGGGTCAATCAAGTCGAGGACCAAATCTCGAAAACTCCGAAGCATACACGCAGGTCACAAAAACCAGTTCTCTCCCCAGCTGGGCCTCCTGGGACAATGGAGGGATACTTCCTCCACTAGGCCGTATGGTGCAGGGGAGAAGGGGGAGGGGGGTGTGCTTCGTACGAAGTACAAAGTGGAGAATTAAAGGCGTGGAAGCGCAGCCGCGACTCCGCAAATGGGCCGAATGGAACGCAAACAGCGGGTCCAGTACGATCCGGTACCTGTCCGGTTTGGGCATAGTCTGGGCAGGCCTGTATGGGGCGTGGGAACTGTCATTGACCTGTGCACATGTGCACTTTTTTTTTGGGCTAAAGAGGGTGCAGGGCTTGGAGATGACGATCGAACAGTTAAGAAGTACGGCGCACAACATGGCAGCCACAATTCTTGATGGAGAGACTCTCACTGATGTTGTGCTGCTCCATCGTAAGTACTGCATTGTAATATTGGCTGTCAGCTACGATACCTAGCCTCGCTCGGGAAGCTGTCTCTTCTCTTTCTTTTGTGATAACCCTCCGAGACCCTGGTTCATCCCTGATATGAGATCTGCTCTGTCGAACGACGTCTACGAAATACATATTCTGTTGTCTCAGCGCCAAATGTTTCGGAGAGGGCCAAAAAAGGAATTCTACACTGGACTGTCCATCCTTGCAAAACGCGGGACTGTATGAGCTCTCATCATACAAGTATTAATATGCCCTAGTAAGAACGACTAACTATCCATGAACAGCTGGCGGTCGACATCGCCCTTATATCCGGGATAACTTGCTGGACAACTGGGACATTTCGAGGATGCTCTTGGCCCGTTTTCGATGCGAGTGGACCGAGATGACGATGCCTCGGCTTGCATTACGTCCTTCGTACTTCGTATATTGAAGCCTTAGAAAATTAGATAAGGGTGAAGACACGTCTATATCCACGAGCGAAGCAGGCAAGTGGTATCGACACATCGTCCGGCAGCGAGACCGAATGCAACGACGGAAGGCATGAAGAGTTGGATGGACATCGTCACCGCCATCACATCGCGGCACTAACACACATTCTTGGTTGCGTCCGAGGAGGTTCTTTCTGCAGGCCATGCTACGTCGCATCGTTCTTCAGCTCGAAGCTTGATCCGTCGCTCTTTTGTCCAGTACAGGACTTCATTCGACATGATCGATGTTATTGGGGGCCGGCGACCCAATCTCAGCGCCTGGCTGGCTACCAGGCCTGCTGGGCTACCTTGTTCCATTCCCAAGAATACATGCCGGCTTCTGCTTGTGATAGGCCATACAAGGTGCACAGTTGTGTAGCGCTCACCCTCCAAACCAGAAGAAATTTAGCATCGTAAAATACCGATTGACGTCTTGTGTTTCCCCTTCCAGCCAGCAATGCTTGTTCTCGCACGTCCCTTATTTCCTCGATCCCATAAACCTGGATGCCCTTATTTCGTTAGTCGGCACTCGGTACGTAGGTAGTCAGTTCTCTGTGCAACAACATCTTGAAGGCCAAAAATCAATGGACTATTAATCCCCATTCGAGCGCATCTTTAGATTGAGCCAATGTTAAAGGAAGCTATTTCGAGGAGTCTCTCTCCTCTTTCGTCTGTCAAAGGAACTTACCTTGGCCTAATCCGGAGAGAATGGCGCGGAAAACTTCCACTATCTGACGGTGTTCATGTCCCTTTTTCTTACCCTTAAAAATTCAATCTCGGCGAATTGAAGGCATGACCCTCCCATCCGCCCCATTTCCGGCCCACTGGGCCCGCTCCGAAGCTCCGCCCTTTTGTTCTCGTCCGCTCCAATAAGTGCCTTATCCAGGCCACGCCTTTTGCTTTACGTTCTTTGGGGCTCGGGAGAACAAGGCGAGCATTTGATAGAGTTTCTCGCCTCGTCGATGCAGCTAGGTGGGGCGTCGAGCATGAGAGGGCAACGTTTCGCCCACATCCGGCCGAGAGACCGGGCTGCCAGCTACAAAGTATACGAGCATGCAGAGAAGTAGCACTAATAAGAAGTACCATCAAGTGGTTGGGAGGATGATTATTACGAAGGACGAAGGATTTGTCGGAAACGTGATTGTGTGCTTCCCCTGCTGGTCTAGCTGCGTTGCATCGGGACCTCTAAGATTAGAATGTCGACCTTGGGTCTCGCCCTTTTGACCACTACGAATTTGTATAATAAATATGCCACCGGCGCAGGAAGGACATACAAGTCTATGAGTATCAACTGCCCGTTGAGGAGGGAAGTGATTAAGCAGGGCAAGACAAACAAACATCTTCACGAAGCATTTGCTCGTTGAATGGTTGGATGAAGGATCGCTTCATCATCTGTTCGCATCTCAATCTCATGCGAGGAATCCTTGGAAAGCCCTTCGGTTTCGAGATGTGCTGTGCCACTAGGATCATTAATGGCTCTTTATGAAACAGAGCCACTTCCATCCTCGATCCTCGAGTCTGCATGAACCATTTCGGATCCTCGTCGCTGATACTGGTTATGTTAAAGGGCTGCCAAGACTGTAATAAATGTAAGGCCTTAGTGCGAAGGGACAAAAAAGGAAAAAAAGAGTCCTCTTGGAAATCCCGTCATCTAATAAGTGGCGCTCCCGTCACGCCGTTCTGGGCAATCTCAATCTCATTCCTTCGTGTCTGCGAGGTTCCCATTCCCATTTTGCTCAACGGCGGACTACAAAGGATCCTTTCTGAGGAGATGGGGAGACCATGGTTCAAAAATAGAATGCTTTCAGCACGCTCGTCCGTCTGCGGAATCCTACTATTCCTGGGGTAAAATAGTCCGTAGCGTCAAAATCTTTGCCGATCAACCTCGGTGGTCATGACCACCTCGAGATCGGCTGTGACTTGAAAAGCTTGAGCTGTCGATCAATTTCTACAAAACATGGCGTTTACTGGCTCTCTTCACTTCTCGGTGAAGAGCTTCATTTCGGCCATTGTAAATCACGACGTATCATCACTTCCGGAGAAAAAGGACGGCATATTTGACTCGTTACTTCATATTTTTTTATTTTCCGTCCTCAAACTCCAAGGTCCTCTATGTACACCCTATTCGGCTCGGGACCTTCCAAGTCCCGGTAAAAAGAGCCACAAACGTCCCAATGAAGTCATCACACATCGCACCAAGCTTACCCCCAAAAAGAGAGAGAGAGCTTAGTAGAGACGCTTGGGAGGAGACATGGTAGCCTTGATGGTAAGGCTACCAACGTTCTGCCAGCCCTTCTTGAGAAGAGAGACGAGGTAGTTGATGGCCAACATGATGTTGGCGACGAGCTGCTCCGAGGTCATGCCGACGTTTCCGACGGCGACACCCATGCAGAGAACCTTCTTGAGCTGGAACTTGATGGTGGACTTGACCTCGTTGGTCTTGGCGACGAGGTCCTCGGCGTGCGAGACAGGCGTGGGGAACTTGCCGGCCTTGGAGAGACCGGGTCCGAGGATACGGGGGATTTGCTTGATGAGGGCCTCGGAGGCGACGAAGGCGTCGTACTTGCGCGCGAGCTTCTTGATGAGCTTCTTGTTCTTGTTGAGCTTCTTGAGGTCGTCGGCGGACATGGAGTCGATGCCGGCGTGCTTGGCACGATCGATATCGTGCTGGTCACCGAGAATGCTAAAACAAAACAGTTAACGTCGTGTTCCCTCAGGACTACTGTCTCTCGTCCGTCTTTTCTAAACACATACCAGAGCTTCATGTTGGGGCGGGGGATAGTGGGAAGCTTGACGGTACCCGAGAAACGCTTGTCACGCTGGGGGTCATAGTTCTTGAGGCCGATCTGGAGCTCGACGGTCTCGAGGAAGTTGCGCTTCTTCTCGTTGAGGGAGTAGTCGAGGAGCTCCCCAACCTGGGCACGCACGTGGGCTATTGATTGATTTTAGTTAGTTTCCCTTCCTTCGACCACGACTTGCTCGCGTTTGTTCGCTTTCGCTCGCCCAGGGTTGGTTTTTCATACCGACTGTGATCTCTGTAGGTGAAAAATTGAGTTAGTGAGTCCCTTCTTTTCTTCTCTCTTTTTCTTCCGATAAAATAAACCAGGCGCTATTGTTATCCGAGGAAAACTTACTCGACATTTTGTCAGTCTCCCAGTATCAATTAGTTCTGATCTGGTCGTCGCGTGCTGGTGAAGATAAAATGGATATGGCGGTATAAAGGTCGTTGAAGTTGGACGTGGAGTTCGAGAGAATGTGGTAAAATTCGTGAGATGTGATGGTGGGGTTCTTCAACAGGGCAAATTTTCGTCACGCTTCTGTCCACGTGATATGGAATTTTCGCTGGAAGCGGATTTTTGGAGCAGGTTTTCTGCTTAGTCATCTTTTTTTTTTCTCTTGATGCGATCAAATGTGATGCTTTCCCACCAAAGGTATTAGTCGTAGAAGAGTCGACCGCGCTGCTTCATAGAGGATACGTTGGGTTTGCTCACTTGAGTAGACTTATATATTTCCAGCTTCCTCTCTCGTTTCACATAGAGTTTGTTATTGCTCCCCAATCGTTATGAGACCGCTGTCTGTCTTATAAGCCTTTCGCCCACCTCTGTTATTTCACTGCCCCACTATCGTGGCAGACTCGACACAATGGCCGACGCGGGGCAGGATATCAAGATCGATGCTCCCGATGTCACAGGCAACAGGGGTCCCAACGATCTAGTAGTATGGCTAGAGGGGCAGCCTGATAATTCTAAAACTGGGTATGAAAAAAGAAAAAAATTTGGGCTCATTCCTCTCGGGATAGACAGTACAGACTAACTTCCCTAAAGGGCCGCCGACGCAATTTTCAACCAGCTCATCTCACGAGAGACTCTGTCGAAACTCTCAAGTAGTAAGGTCCGCGTGAAACTCTGTGGATTCATCGAGCAATGCCTCAAATCGAAATCTCCTGGGGTCCGTGATTGGGCCCTTTCCAAAGATCTCTACCTCAAATTGTTTGATCTATATCTCGAATGGAATGAATCGGATGCCGAGCGGTCGTTAAGACTCGTCCTAGATCTCCTGGTTGATCTCATGATTCAGGGCAAGGCGAAGAGTGATCTAGCGCCCGTAAAACTAACAGTCTTAGACACGCTTGTCTCCATCATGGCCAAGCAATCCACTAAGCCCTTGGCAAAGTCTGCCATCATGGTTCTCGACCGCTTCCTCACTAAGTCCGTTGTGTCACTGGAAGAAGTTGGAACTACGTACAAGACTTGGAAAGAATCTGAGCTTGCCGTCATAGACATTGCGCTCTGGAAGAACTACATCGCCGAAATATTTAACTGGATGGAAATCCAGTTTGTATGCCCTGTGGCTGGCAAATTCGTCACCACGGTATATAGAATGCTTTCCATAGAGTCCAAGAAAGGATTCCTCCAAGCCTCTCCAGTGCGGTTTACCGTCGAGATATGGCATGAGTGGCTGCTGGAGTTCTTGACTGCCGAGCCCTCGCTGCTAGACGGCATCAAGAATTACATCTTCGTGCCCCTCTTCAAGTCAGAGAAGCAGGAGTCGATAGAACTTCTACAGAGAATGAATCGATTGGATAAGGCCATTACAACTCCAGACTTGGACTTGGATATTCCCGCAATGCTTCAGCTGGCCTCGCTCGAGGTCGGCAAGAGAGTAGGCTTAGTTGAAGAGCCAGGTATTTTCGAACACTTTTCTAGAACTATTATTTGTTTAGAAACACTAAAAAGTTCCCAGTATATGGCGGCCAAGTACAAAACAAGGACCAGGCCGGCCCTGTCGTGCTGCAGGAGGACCTCCTCGAACACGTTCTCGTTCACCCTTCATTTAGTATCCGCACACACGCACTGTCTCTAATCATATCATCGTCGTCGACGACACGCCCCTACTCCCCCACGGCCTTGGTTCTACTCCAAAAACATCTTGGCATGTACTTCGCGGACTCCGAGGCACGCTTCCGGAATGAACTTCTTGGAAAGCTTAGGGATATGTACAAGAGAGTTCGCGGCGGTATCTTTGTGCTCCGACGAAGCCTCGTGCGCGCAAGAGCGGCGACGCACCAGAAACACACAGGAGTCTTGACCGAGTTCCGAAAGCCGGTGTTGTATCATACTAATGTTATTTCCCACCCCGAACCCGAGCTGGCGGCGGCATTGAAACTCCACGAAGACTTCCTTCACTGGTATCTTCGCTTCCTGAGGGCCGAGCTAGTCCCTACTGCCTCCTACCAGCGACATGTAACATCGCTAAAGACCGTGGCAAAGATAATACAGCTCGAAGCGGTCCCCGCGAAGACGTGGGAGACCAAGGACGACAAGGAACTTTTTTTTGATCTCTTTGATTCAACGTGGTCTCGTGCACTGCTTGACTTACTCATGGATCCGTTCGATGACGTTCGAGACACTGCTGCGTCTGTGCTGAGGCTTCTCTTTAACGATGGCCACTACAGCTCCCTCCTCTCGCCAGGAACTTCACCCTCAGCTGCCCTGTCCCGCTTCCTAACGAGGGCTAATGAGCTTGCCAACCAAACCGGGAGAGCTGACCATGCCAACGGCGTTGCTCGGGCTTATGAGCTACTCCACAGGTTCTCTGCGGACCAGCAGGCGAAATCTACGCTTTTGTCGGATCTCATTGCGGCTTTGGATAAGAGAATTGCTTCGGCCGAACATAACTTGGGCCTCGCTGTGCTTGATGCACCTACACACGGTCTTTTTGCGGCGCTGAGGTAAGTTGTGCGCCGGATGGGGTTACAAGTTTTTCTTGGCTATCTAGCAACAAGCTGACTAGAGTAGCTACATCGTCATCTCTATCAACGAACAAAAGTATGAGCCTGACACTTTGGCTGAGTTGGATCGACTTTACTTCACAATGTTTGAATGCTGTCGGCGGATATGGAACGTTGTAAGAGACGTGCTTTGCGATGACTCTCCCGAAGGCCATCTGCCGGATGACTTGGATGAGATGGAGGGCTTGGATACGAAGAATCTTTTGAGTTACAGCTTCCGAGCGGTTGATGAATCTAGGTATGTGATTTCTCACCTGGCCTCCAGCGCCCAGCATTTCCTCTAACGAACATGTAGCAAAGTCATGAAGGCGATAATCCAGGGTGCTAAGAATTATGGGGGAATGGCTCACCAGTGCCCCTCCATGAAGGTGTTTTCGGCCATCGGAAACCTCTCGCTCGAGCAACTGTCTACCCTAAGGCACCGTGGTGCCTTGACAACAGTATCCCAGACATTTGCAATATGCTGCCAGATGTCAAGATTTTATCAGGAAGAACATGTGTCGGAGCCCCTCCTTGAGCAGTGGTACAAGGTAAGTCTAACACATTCTGTCAAGACCGCACAGTCAAATATCTAATTATGTATGTCTAGGCAACTTTGAACTGCATCTTCACACAGCGCTCGACGACTAGGAGATCTGCCGGTATTCCGTCCATGATGATTGGTATCCTGTCTGCCAACTTCCAGATCTCGTTTGACGGGGCCATGGAGGAGCTTATGAAGATCGGGGCGACCCCAGCTGCAGTATCAGAGGCCGATGGATCAAACTTGCCCCAAGTTCACGCGCTAAACTCTCTTACTGGTATTTTCAAGACATCCTACCTCTCTCATTTCGAAAGGAAATTAGAACGGTACCTACCGCTCTGCCTTCAACTCGCAGCCGACTGCCTACGCTCGCAAATGTATGTCAACATATATAACTTTAGTAAACCCGGGGCCGTCTTCAATCTTTGCTAACTAGATGCTTCTTAGTTGGGCCATTCGCAACTGCGGCCTGCTCCTCCTGAGAGGCTTGATGGATAATCTCTTCGGCACCAGCGAGAGCAAAACAATGATGGAGGCGGGGTGGGACGGCAAGGCAAACCGTCTCCACTACGGAAGGTACCCTAGCCTCGCACCGGTGCTTCTGAGTCTCCTCAAGAGCGGCCGTGATATGGTGTACGAGATATCCACTACGGCGGCGGCAGAGGCGGTCTTCCCGGCCCTTGACATTGTTCGGCGAGCAGGTCCACCTGCTTCTCTGCGGGATGAGTTGCAGCAATATATTGCTGACTACCTGGGAAGCCCCGCGTGGCATGTCCGTGAAATAGCTGCTAGGACTCTCTGCTCATGTCTTCTCCACGATAGGTGGCTGGAGTCGCTGAGGTCAATTTTGCGGCCGCAGGATTCCGATGAGAAGAATTCCGGGAGGGTGAAGAACCGTACCCATGGCGCTCTCCTGACAGCTAAGTTTTTGGTAGAGCGGCTGGCGGAGGTTATGCCAGCCCAATTAGCAGGTTTGTTGCAGCCGTAGCAGGTCATTGCGTGCTCCTAGAACATTTACTAACGAAGTTGAAATAGCGGATTACGACGGCCTGGTAGCATTGTTGGTGGGGATACAGGATACTTCGCCACAAGAATTGAGGAGACTTCCGGACCTGCAGGCAGCTTACGTTGAAGTTTGCAACCAAGCCTCCAAATACGGACTCCATCTCGTGCGCAATGGCAAGGAAGAAGTGACGGAATCTCTGCGAAAGACTATAACCCTATCTCTTGTCCAGTCAGGGGATGCGGCAGAGGACGAAAGCTGCGGAGCACTCTTCCGCATCCAGCGCGCCATCCAGAGCGTCTACTCGCTTCTCGACCGGGCAAACGTCGAACCCTTCCTCCAAAACGCCCGCGAGATGGTCGATAGGGACGTGAGCTCGCTAGTTGCAACACTCGAGACTCTGCCCGAGGTGTGGCCTGTAGAACACCTCCCCAGGTCGACTATTCTGCCGCTCTTTGACCTATATCTAGATATCTGCATGGCTGCGCAGGTACCGGACGTTCTCACCATAGCGCTGCAGAATTTCACAAATCTAATGGCGGATGCGCGGGATATGCCAGAAGTGCAGCCGGGCAAGGCCTCGCTGTTGGGGTTGTGGTCACGCCTGCAACAAGTTTCGATGAATCCCAGCCTTTCGGACGAGATTGTCCGGGCTAGCGGCGTGATTCTCGGTCGCCTGCTCGCCCTAGGGAATGAAAGCGGATGGGACAAGGGAGCGGCGCTGCGGAAGTTTGGCCTGCTGGTCGCCGAATCGAGCACCGATGACAAGCCCTTCGACACACGATACGCCGCAGGCGAAGCGCTCAAATTCGCTTTGACAAGCAATGGTAGCACCAACTCCTCCCCGGATCCAAACAACGCCTCCTACCTCCCCTACTACCAGGCCCTTTACAACCTCCTCAACGACGACGACTCCGAAATCCGCGACCTCGGCGCCTCAGCCCTAACCGCAACCACAACCGCCCCCATCATCCCCATGCAAGCGGCCGCCAACCTCCTTTCCACCTGGTGCCAGGCCTCCACAGCCAACGCCGAGCTCTCAGCAGCCGCCGCCTGCCGCATGGTCGGGCACGACTTCCCCGTCGACGCGCCGCTCTCTGCCCTCGCGGACTTAGGTTCCGGGTCGGAGCAACTACAGGAAGCACTCAAGTTCGACGCCTCGCTATTCCTTGTCGAGGAGCAGAATCTCTTCGTCGACGAAGTGCGCGAGACGAAACGCTGGAAAGAAGTCTTTGTGAGTACCCTGAAAGGCGAGAAGAAGCGCGAGGATCCGGCGCTCGATGCCCTCGCCGCTTGGACGCGTCCCGGGCTGAAGATGCTCCTGGACATGGCGGAGGAGAAAGGGGATGGAGCGTTGGGGTGGACGTCTAGGCCGGCTGTCTTTGCGGTTTGCGCGAGGATCGTGGTTTCTGTCGTTGCCCTTGTTGAGGTTGGTGGGTTTGAGGATGTGCAGGGGGATTTGGAAACGTTGAAGACGGTAGGGAATCGGCTTGGGCTTTCGGGCTTGCTGCTTGAGATGGCGGGGGCGTGAAGTAGCATATAAACAAGTAGGGATAAAGGGGAGTTCATAGACAGGTATAAAATCGTAAATGTAAAAAGAATTTAGAGTCCAAGCATACCAATCCCACTCTTATGGGGTCCTTGGACGAATCGCGAGGCTATGTTGCTCGCTCGTTCCTACGGGAGGAGTCCAACCGACCAACGGTATTCAGCGGAAAGGGTAAAAGATGAGATTAAAAGTCCATAATATTGCTCCTGATATCTTCAACAAATCCCAGGGTAACGGCTACTCCATGAATGGAAATCACAAAAACGAAACACACAAAATCCTACATATCCTCTCCCCTTCTCCACTCACCACCTCCCCCCATCATCGTCATCATCCTCAAAAAGCCAACCTCTTCTCCTCTCTCAAAACCCCCATGTCCCTCCAACAACTCCCGCAATACCCCTCCACCCAAGCCTTCGCCCTATCCCTCCTCCTCTTCTCCCCCTCCCCGTCACCATCCTTCTTCTCCTCGATAGGAGTACCACCACTGCCACCCGCCCTCAACATGGTCCGCAACTGATCACACCTAGAATTCTCATCCACGAGCCAATTCTCCCACTCGGACTGCAGCATCTCCCGCTCGACACTGTTAACGATGCGCATGGCGACGAGCAGGTCGTGCCGGTAGGCACCGAGACGTTGGCGCATGCGCCGGAGACGCTGGGCCGTGGCGCGGGAGGAGGCAGCGGAGAGGTGGGAGCCGGCATCTTGGTAGGGACTGTCGAGGCTTGTGGCGTCGCTGATTGCCTGGAAGGCCGAGAAGCTGCAAATACGTAATCCCTTTGTCAGTCTGCTGCTTTCATGTAGTATCAAATTGGGATAGAGGGAGGAAGAGACGGGGAAAAAAATAGGGACAAAAAAAAAAAAAAGAAAAAAAAAGGTACTTACCACGCACTACCCTCCTCGGCCCAGGAAATATTAGCCGGCATCGTCCCCTGAACACTCTCCAAATCCGCAATATACACCGCCTTGCTCATCATAACATTAGGTCCAACCCCCAACCTCCCCAAGAACCTCGTAGCGCTCCGCTCCCTCCACCACGCCGAGCCCTCCAAGGACGTCAAGAACAAGTTCGCCAGCAAGCTGAAGCCCGTGACGACCAAGATGACGCGATGCGCCGTAAACACGCGCAGCAAGCCGCGCAAGGCCGCAAAGGCCCACATGAGGATCGACGTCACCGCGCTCTGCGTCAGCGACTTGAGCGTCTCGTACACCATCTCCGTCAGCGTGCGCGGTTGCACGGCCTGCTTCTTCGCCGAGTCGGCGTGCGCGGGCGTGAAGGGGACGGGCTGCGTCTCCTGGCCGATGTGGCCGTAGACCTGGATGGCGCGCTTGGTGCGGCTGCGGGGCCCCAGGCGGCGCACCTGGTCGGTGGCGGCTTCCGCGAGCTCCTCGGCGTCGGCCTCGGCGTCGTTGAGGGCTTGGCGCTCGACGATGCTCTTGGAGAAGCTGGGGAAAGTCTTCCACTCCGTCTTGATGTAGATGGCGAGCTTGCACTTGGACTTGGCGATGTGCGTGATGACGATCTTGGTGACGACTTTGAAGTACTGCGAGTGCGGGAGGTGCCACGCCCGCTTGACGTGCGTGACTTCGTAGGTGACGTGGTCGCGGTGGATGTCGATCGTCTGGAAATCCGTCACGTCGCATGTCTTGGAGCGGCCGAGCATATCGACTGAGTCGGCCTTGAAAGTGAATTCGCGCTTCATGCGTCCGTGATCGGCCAGAACCCAAGGCCCCTGGACGATGTCTCGGGCGTTTCGATCGAAATAGAGCTTCGGGAAAAGGAAGCTCTTGTCGCCGAATAGGATGTGGAAGCACGACTTCGCGCCAATTTCGAAGTGCCGCTCGGCCACCTTTAGCTTCATGTCATCGGGCTCGTAAATGACTGGTGCCGTCGGAAGATGCACCTTGCTCCTCAGTCGGTGCCGCGTAAAACTGGGTCGGGCGTTGTTATCAGCGATTTGATGAGGTCGTCTTGGCAAAGGATGATTCTCAGCCATGGGACTCTCGAATCCCACGTCCTCCCAGCTATCCATACTTGGGCTCCTCTTTTCATGCTCGTCCTTCTCGAGGCAGATGAGCTGCGTGACAATCTCGCTCACCTCCATGGGTTCCTCAGCCTGCAAATCATCGACGAGGAGGTTCAGGCGGGCATGTAGAAGACGAACGTCCTCGAGGAACGTCTTAATAGTGATTCGAGTCAGACCAGTATCGTTACAATCCTGGCTGAGTCGGAGGACAATAAAATCGCAGTCTCGCCCGGGGTTCGCCGTCACTTCTGCGATGAAGTCCAGGCCGATAGAGTATGCAACGACTAGGCCGAGCTGCTGGCCATAGAAGTACATATTGTCGGGCGTAACGTAGATACGTCCATTGCCCGCAAGCGTTGGCCCTTCGAATCCCCTTTCACCAGAGCTCGTCCACGTCGCTCGGAAAACAAGAACCAGCTTCTCTTCCATTGGAACGTTGGGGAAGAGAAGCCTGAACTGGGCATGTTGCGCCTTCAGCTCTGGCGGGTAGCCAGGTGGGAACCATTCGGGGAGCCGTCGGTCGGGGTGATGCGGCCCCGAGGATGGGTTCACGTCTCCCCCGCCAGCGGACTTGTCGTTTCTGAAGCTGCTTCCTCGACGCATGGCGGCTGCTTGCTGGGCGTCCACATTGGTGAGCCTGTGGTAGTTGACATTAGTGGTCGTGTAAACGGAGCTCCAAGGATTGCTGCCCCAGTAGTTTGCCATGACCGCCGTCGACATGGCGCGGGAAATGTCGGGCGTCAAACCGCGTTCGGCCGTCACCGTCACCGCGAACCTACTAAGGTTGGTCGGGATCGGCGGAGGCGCGAGATAGGGCGGTGCCAGACTGCCCGGTGGGATATCAAGACCCGCAAGACCTCCCACCGGAGCAGATCGAGGCACAACGCTGCTATAACCCGGCAAGAAAGTGTGGCTGGCTGAGATGAGGCTTGCAATGCCACCGGCCGGGCCTGCACCAGACTGGGGAGATTCGGCAGCAGCGCCGAAAGTGGCTTTTCTGTGCAGGTCCAACTTTTGAATGATTCGAGCCGCATGCTCTCGGTTGCTCTCGCCATCTTCCCTGGCCAACTCTCGGCCAAGGTTGGAGATAGACCGGCGAGCAGGGGCGTTGACATCAAAGCTCGACCGTTGCGCCAGGTTTAGGTTCTCGTTCGGGACAACAAGCGCACTAGCCGCACCATCTTCACCGGGCATGATAGCATCAAGCACCTTGGCTGAGAATTCTGGAATATTCGGGGGCGTGATCGAGAAAGCCGAGCTCGGCGTAGAGGTACCGCTCTTGCCCACACTAGCCTCGAAAGCACGCTTCTTCGCAACCTCAAACACCTCCAGCCAGTCCGAAAGCTCTCCCTGCGTCTCGGCTTGGAGAATCATCGTCTGGCTCTTGGTCTTGACCTGGAAGCAGAAGCGGCGATCTTCTCCCACCGCGGGCTTAGCATTGCATAGGAGGACGCCAATCTCATCACCTTGGAGCACGCCGTGGGGTGCCTGAACAAGCCAGCCAAAGATGCCGTCACGGCAGTAGAACCAGCGACGGGTCCACGAGGTTCTCACGGGTTTCCCAGCCAGTACTTTGAAGAACAGCCAGCCTTGACACTCGGAGATGACAGGCTCACCCTCCTTCGGGGCGTTTGCGGAAGATGGGCCCCTCGAGCTCAGGAATGCAACGGTCGATGAGCTATAACTCTCGAGGTCTCGGGAGGGTCGTATTGATAGCAGCGTGGCCTCTCCAATCTCCCGTCTAGCTAGATGCAGCTCTCTTTTGAAAACGGCTTCTGAAGACTCCATATCCTTGCACCAGCCCCGAATACGATCAATCTCCATATTCCACTTGGTGGAATTCGTAGCGGTCCCCCGATGTTGTCTCAGAGCACCCCACAGGTCAGAAGAAATGCGGACAAGCAGTCTATCTAGAGAATACCGAAGCTGGGGAGCGAGCTGGCAAAAATCAAGCGAGGATTTAAGATACACTTTCCGAGTCTCAAACACGGCAAACGCATCCTCCCTCAACGAGGAGGGCTCCTTCGTCTTCGGCATTGACAAATATCTCGCCAGCGTTGTATCGAAAGCTTTTTGTGCATTATCCATGGTCCTCCTGGCGTCCTTGAATGCCCTTACGTCGTTCTGCAGGAACAACTTAATGGGTTCGACAGCGATGACATCCATACGCCGTGCCAGGGCCTGGATCTGCGTCCAGTAATCGCGAGCGCCATCTCCGACCCTCTTTAGTGCGAGCTGGGTGTATTCGTTGTCGATAATCGTGTCGGCGACGGCCTGGGTAGGTATGAGTTGTCGGAGATAGGAGTTGATGGATTCTTCGAGGCTGATGACATCTTGGGCGAGCTTAGAGGTGGATCTGACGTAACCGTCGAGCCAGCGTTCGATGCCGTCCACCTGATCGGCAAAGTGGACGGTGGTAGTACGAAATGTCGGGGAGTCGAGAGAGGCTTCGGTTAGGGAGACGGGGATGACGGGGCTTCGTCGGGTGGACTTCGCGCGGACGGCGTTGGGAGGAGTGTCCTTGGACATGATGGCGGATGCGGTGAATGCAGTTGATGCAGTGGATGGATTAATTAGGAAGTTTCGGTGATCTATCTCATTGTAATATAAAAATGTATAATACAAGGGCTGAATAGCGTCGAAATTTTGGCGTGAGCCACGATGGGCTTCCCAGATACCGAAAGGGTCCGATTGTGCCGGAGGATTCTCCCCTTTGTTGAAGATGTCATGATCGGGCTAGAATTCAGCCTCGCCCATAGCTTGGTTTTGGCGGAGGTGGCTGGAATGTTGGCGGGTGCTGTGGTTTGGCGTTCCCAGCTTCAGAGGGTCTGTAGTGATGCCACATAAATCAAGCCACTAATAGGCCAGCCCAAACTCGCGGGGCAAGTAACTAACACCACTAAACCCGGGCACTAACTTCACGTGGAGATTTGAACAGAGCTTCATCCAATCAATCCAACATGGCCTTCAAGAACAGATTTAAGATCCAAATTCAAGACATCTATCTTCATGCATAGCTCTTGTTTCCCCTCATTAATTATTTAATGAGACCATAAGAGTAATACTCGGCGCCAGACTGTTTATGGTCTTCTAATTAAATTGTTAGGCTCAGGGACCAAGCTTCCATAAGCCCAGCCCTCTGGTAGAAAACAAGGTCAGTGTGATGGAGCTATTGGTCTCGAGAAGTGGATATCTCTAAGGTAAGGTTTGACAGCTGGAAGACCAAGTTGCTCGAGGTTGGCAAGTCAGAGACAGTGGATTAGACCTGCAGAAAGGCAGGGCCTAAGGAAAGGGGGGGTATACATCAAATGTATGAGTCTTAGAACGCTAAAACGACGACAATTCAGCTGCCCATGGGCCTCCTCGGGTCAAGGATATCGTCATGCCCGACGACCAAGTTTTCCTAGCTTTCCCGCCCCTGGTTTGCCCAGGGTCTCCCATGTTCTTCGCGGGCCATTCTATGCAAGCCAGGAGCGCGTGACTGGAAACCGCGTTCCATTGAATCCGTCAAGAACCTCGGCCGGCGTCGGCAATGACACTACTTCGCATATTCTCGCACTTGGAGAGGTGTAAGGGCCTCCTCTCAGGCCCTTGGCAGGCCCTTCAAAAAGTGACACTTGTCAGAGCATATCTGGTCTACCTCGTTATCAAATACATCGACCACGTCAACGGGAGGGCGAGCCATTGACTGGATGTGGCGAGGAATTTACGCGTCGCGTAGAATTTCATACTCGTCCTCTGGCAAGAAAACGGGGGGAGTGTTGCTAGAGTAAACGGCCGTGAAGAGTTAAGGTCAAACGACGGTGGCTTGCGTCGTCCTTCATGCGAGGTCAACCGGCCGAAAAAAAAAGTAAAGTACTGGATATGACGAGACTTTAGGATAAGACACTATCTAACCCTATGCCCTGCCACTCTGTCTCGAACCCTGAAAATCAGAAATCCTCTGCATTGTGGGGTGGTGGCTGGCTCAAGGAAGATGTTTCCAGGGCCAAGAGATTGGAACCATGTCACTGGATCTCTGTCACTCCAGCTTCGGCTTGACAAGGGGACCTGGCGTTCATTAGCCCGAGGCTTCTTTCGATGACGTCGACGGTTGCTCGGATTCCTACGGAGAAAACCTTGACCGACCGAATAGAGGTCCCATGACTGGCGGATACAACAGTTCCATCCCTGTGAGCCCTTTTTTTCATGCTCGGACGACGAGGCGGTAAAGGCTAACCGACCGCTTCGCCGGACCTCATCGATGCGCGATGACGCCTGTCTGAGCAACGGGTTTTCCTTTCGTGGGTTGCCTCCGAAGTAGCACAAAGTGCGATCGGACATAGCGGTTTGTCCTAGTCTGTGCGTCATGTGATCTCCTAGGCGGGAAGACAGCCCGGAGAATCCAAACCCCGGAGTCTACTAGCAGAAAGCCTGGCGGGGCGGTCACACCGACAGCAAGACCCTTGCCCGCCTATTTTTCCCTGCCTTGATGCCTTTCCAGCCCAAAAATAGCAGCAATCCCCGTGGCGGCATTGACCCAGCCACACTCCACACGTGCAGGAGCCACATTAGCCGTGCTTTTTCACCGACATGTCTGAGTTGGTCCCTTCAACGGACTCGCCGTCCGAAGGTTGGGAAAATAGAAACTCCCTGCATGTTGGAGCCCAAATGGCAGAAAGCCAGCAATCGGAAAACT
The DNA here is from genome assembly GCA_002221725.1 of Scedosporium boydii. Classification (NCBI taxonomy): domain Eukaryota; kingdom Fungi; phylum Ascomycota; class Sordariomycetes; order Microascales; family Microascaceae; genus Scedosporium; species Scedosporium boydii. The sequence goes on from NJFT01000167.1 coordinate 79,976, forward strand.
GAGCCTTTTTGGGCATCTCGATTCTTCCAAGCGATGTTCCTTCTCTTTAACAGATGTGAGGTAGTTTAGCCCGCCTCAAATAGCTGAGCCACAATTTTCTGAATTGTTTGAAAATTGAGCCGTTAAGGGTTCGCCAGTCAAGAATAGGCTAGCGTGGGGACCAAGGCTCCGTGGGGAATGATAATGATGTGCGTGGGGGGGCCACACATTCGTGTGTCGTTTCGCCGAAGTCCCGAAGCCTGCCACAATGTGTGACTTGCACCCACCACTCAATCCCCGAGGCGATGACCGGTGCCCGCATATCCGCTACCGTGGTTTCAGCGAGCATGATAACGCGTCTTGGCCTCATTTTCTGGCGCGTCGTCCTCCTTCAGTGGAGATGGGATGGGAATAGCTGTCGTCCAACAGGAATACGCCTCGTTCCTGTCTCTGTTACGATGGAAACTTGCTCCTTGGATCATGCCTTGGACGCAAGCCGTCATGCCGCCAATCCTCGACGGGGGGGATAATCCACGAGACCTGAGGGGCAGGTTTTTGAGCCGACTTTCGCGACTTCTTCCTGCATGACTGTAGATCTCAAATAATCTCACGAGAACAGAAAACAAATACTCCCTCGATCCCCGACTGGTGTTACAAGTAGGTCAGGGCATGATTTGCAGGCTCTGATATGACTATGCTGCAGCCAGCTGTGCACGTGCCGCGAACTTCCTGTCGTCCTTCAACAGAATCATAACGAGAAAACCTTTCCACCGTATCGTCCGTATCTGGGAGTTGTGTTAGCCGAAACGAACGGGGTACTCGGTACGAGAAGTAAGTTTCCCAGTCCCCAAACAGCAGCGAAAAGGGGACCGATTCCAAGACAAGACAGAGTCGAAAGGATGGAGATGAAAGAGCGAGTCTTTTTCGCATTTTCATTGGTCATTTTCCGGTCAGAGCTATTCGGCATTTAAACCAATAGGCTCTCGTATCTTCACTTTTCTTCCTCACCACCTCCACATCGCTCGTACTAGTATTTCTGGTGAACAGCCAATTAGAGCCCAGAAGTGCTCTTTCGCCTCTGACACACCTTCTCGCTTCCCTGCTGCAACCTTCTCGAGAGTGCTTCTCCAACCGCTGATTTGCTCCAAGACCCATCATCGAGAGCCCCCCTTCTCACTTAGCACCTCTTTTCACTCGGAAGTATACCTACCTAGCATGTCAATGCAACGACTTTGTTGGGTCCTTTTCTACACTATACACAGTTCTGAACCCCCTCTTTCCCCATTGGACTTAGTAAATCTGACAGAAAATGGGCGTTCTTTTGGATATGCGACATCCCAAGGGACCATCCTACCGGGCGAGGGGCACATCCTTCCTCACACCCCTTTGCTATCACGCGCTAAAAGCACAGGGTATCAAACAGCGGGACTGAGAAACCAAGCTTACGCTGAAGTTCAGAAACGAAAGAAAAAGAGAGGTTCCTCTTCATTGCGTTTCTTTTCGTTACCCCGGACGGCTTCTTTCGTGCCATGTCAATGATCATGCTTGATACCTCGAGCCGTTCATTACCCACCTCTTTTCCATCTGGCCTGGGCTGATCTCCACTCGTCGTACTACTCTGAACCCCCTCCCCTTCCTTCCCCTTCTTTGATGCCAAAAAGGAACGGTCATGTAGACGCCCAGATGATCTGATTCTCACTCACTTTATGGGGTTCGAACTAGCGTGCTGCGCCTGGCAAGTTTCATGTTGGCCTGGCTCTGTGGAGAAGCAACGTCGCTTGCGAAGCTCCGATAGAAAGAAAGCATACCTCTCTCGTTTCGGATAGTACAGCTTAGCCATGGTCTCCGGTACACTCCTCTCTTTCTCTCTCTCAATCGATGTTTTCCCTTTATTCAATGCTATCTCCACTCCATCAGTAACTAGTAGCATATTACCAACATCAGTGCCAACCCTCGGTGTTTTTGTAAAAGTTTTATTGATACTAGCTAGGACGAGGTTACCATGCATATTGGTCTGTCTTACACACCTTTGCGATACCCTCTCTGACTGGAAGATCGCCCCAGAGCACCAATTTCCGACGCAGTAGGCTCTACGCTCTATGAAAAGGAAAATAACAAAATGGATCATGCCATCATCTCATAATTTCATGAATCTGTGCTCGAGGCTGTCAATTCTCACACCGAATGGAATCGAGAAGAGGATGTCAACTTTATATACAGGTTCACACCCCCCGAAGTTCCCACACACCACATTTCGGACGAAGGAGTCGAGTTCCATTCCTAGCGGAAGCCGCATAAGCGCAAATTTGGGAAAAATTACCCCGAGGAGCTGGGATTTGAGATTGATGTTTCCCGAGAAGGAAAATAATAATAATCCGAGAAAGTTCCCGGGCTTCAAAGCCTTCCCATTATTCTGAGAGATCCCGGTCCTGGTTCCAAGGAAACGAGGGGGAAACAATAGCGTTCTTTCGAGTATTAGGTGTGGGTGGGTGTCACTCAGATGGGCTTCGAGTATTTGTTTCGTTTCGGGAGCCTGTTCCCTTTCATTTCCCGGCACTCACTTCCAAATTCATTCGATATTATTGTATTTTACTTTGATTCGACTTCATCTTCTACGAAGCAGGCATCACTGATTGTAATCCCAACAGCATGGAAAAGAAACCGTTGGGGCCCAATAAACTGATAAACTCTGCATAACCAAAATGCACAAGAAAAGGGAAAGGGAAAAAGTGTACGAAGTAGGTGCGTTGCCTTGCATGCTATCTTGCAGGCAACGCGGCATCCGGAAGCAGTTGACCTGTACGAAGTAGGGCGACATGTCGCTTACATGAGGCATTGACGATTTCTTGAGGTGGTTGTAATTGGCAGCTCTGGGGCGAGCTGAGCGACAGGCTGGGCTTGGGTCTGGTCCATCCATCTCGGGATTTCCCATTCTTTTCATTCGATATCTGCTAGCCAGGCTGCACCACGCGGTGCGACTTGGGAGAAACTCGAATAATAAACTCACACACTGGTCCGTCCGAGTACGTACGAAGTACACGAACGTCTTCGGTTGATGCATGATACGAAGTCTCGTGTACTATATATACATTCGCCTCCGGCACAGGCTTAATATGGAACCTCCGGACGAAGAAACACCGACATGAATCCAAGACATAAAAACAGTCCAAAAAGGTGAGTCAAATGCGGCGTGTGCATTTTGGTTTGGAAGAAAACAACTTCTCATTCATTTCGTGTATGGCGAAGCGCCGAGGCCGGTCTTTTGCAACCCCGAGTGGTTGCGGGAGCTACCTTACACCCGCATCACACGTGCAGGTGAAACATGGTGTCCTGGATGACATCCCGTCATGGGGTTCTGGGCTTATAGGGTGTGGTTCGTCAAGAGTGTGTACTTTGTCGTCGTGAGATGCTCCATCGTCCGAGACGTACGAAGGCATGAAGGATGTGTCTTACATGTACGAGGAGACCGGTGTATTTTTTTGTGGTCAAGGATACATACGATCTTACATGTACGGAGTATGTGCTGGAGCATGATATTGAATCCAGGACGAAGTTCCGTCTAATCTAAGTGAGCGTGGTGATGCTAACATCACTTGTATGTGACAAGTCCCCTACTGTTTTACATGGGCTTGGGAACATGCCATTGTTAGGGTTGTCCGAAGCAAGCATTGGATGAATACCCCCCTCCCCATCTCCAAGGACATGATCGACATCGACACAAGTACCCCGGACAGGAAAGCGACGAAGACGACGACAGAGAGAAAACAAAAGAACAGAACTTTCGGTGTCCTCATTTGCTGCAATCGGCCCCGTGATGCCGTCAGACTCCCCAGTTCGACGGCCAAATGTGGATGAACTGTGAAACCTGGCTTCCAGCCACCATCTCCCTTGTTCCCTATAATGGTCAGAATTATAAGTAATTGTCAAGAGTAACTATTCCCAGCTTGCAAGTACCAAACCGGGCAATCCCATGGAATCTACGGCACAAGGGTTCCTGATGGCGGCATCTGTGCGCCGAGCGGAAGATCCGCCACTTGGCGGGTTTACTGGACACCAGGAAACGGAGCCCTATCTACTTCGTATGAGTCTTCATTACCCTGATATTAGCAGTATAGCGCAGCGATTTAATGGTTCGCTAGATTGCCAGATTCGGCAGGAAAGACATCTCCTGTTGAATTGCATGAAACTTGTCGCTCGCATTGATTGATCTTGCAGTGTCTGCCCATATGAGGCCGACAACTGGTCCTTCGTCGGGGGATCGCATTGCCCGATGATTGTGAGGCAACCCGGCGAGGCGGCCTTTGCAGTGGCCTTCTAAAAAAAGTTCTCAGGCATCGCTGGCCCTATGCATGATGAAAGGGCCCGCTTGTTAGGCACCTCGAATTGTTTCTGCCCCGTCGGTTTGGTGACACTTGGGACACTCCGGAGTACTCCGTAAAATATACTGCAGGCCCATATATTTTCTGCACCTCATGAAAAGGATTAGATGTGGTAGACGATGGGAAAAAAAAAGATAATCAACGGCGGCCGGCCACGGTAGCATGGGGACTTTGGTGGCGCAGGCGAACAGGGTCTACATGCGTGCTGAAGGGTTTTCAGCTAGAATGTGGTCCGTTATAAGTTCATCCTCTCACCCCCTCCCTCTCCGATTTACAGGACCACTAGGAATAGTGTCTTGTCTTTTCCCCTGTAGTGATGCATGCGCATGCAGCCAGGCAAAGCTTGGGGCACTGCCCTCTCCTCGTTTCTTTTTTTCGCCTCTCCAAAGAGGGCTTCTGTTGCCTGGTCGGGTCCGCCAGTTGGGCCTTGCGTCGTCATGACATTCGCGTCCCGAAAATCGAAGGGGACTCGCTGGGTGACATGGTCGAGTAATAAAATATGAAATTTACTAATTCAATATATCGAAATGGGTGCAGATGATGGAGCTCTTAGGTTGTGGTTGCACACCTTCGTTTTATTAGGACAGTAAGCTCCATCCCGGAAGAAGTAACCAAACCACCACAAGATAAACCAAATGGGCCTTACCCTCCGCCTTCGGAGAGCTGAATTTTCTTTTCCTGGATCTCTCCCTAGCATCTCCGAGACCATCACGGGCAATACAATGTCGTGCACGTTTTCCATCGTAAAGACCACTTAGGATACTGAGGTATTCCTTCATGACCCCTCTTTCTAAATACAGTGATAAGTGGATGGAAGAGAGACAGACCTGACAGCCGAGACCGCTAGAGACTAGTGCCACAGGGCACGGGCATGGAAGAGAATATAGTGTCGTAGGGTAGTGTAGTGTCCTCGAGTGGTTTTTTTTTAAAGCGTCTGCCCGCCTGTCCGCCTGTCCGACAAGCCATTTGATGTCACCATCCATGGACTTGAGGTAGCCAGATCAAGGCTAGGGTGTATGTTGATGGTGCCGGATCTGGGCTCGCCAGATATCCCTCAACATCAAGCCCCTCATGGTGAAGGCCGTGCCTGATACTCACTGACTCAAAAGCACTCTCGAGAATTATCTAACTCATTGGGTTTGTCCAGAGCCCTCACGTAGGCATGTGAAGGCTGCTTCACTCTGCTAAAGGCAGCCCCGTTACATCCACTCGCATACACTATCGCAGCATACCGCCGGCCCTGTGCTATGCTGTACTGGGCAGGCCAAGAGGTTGCAGGTTACCGACTCTCGCGACGTCGTGGAGTGCGCGCTGCAGATATTCATCAATGATATCATGGAGAGACGGAGAAGAGCTGCTTTGGGCAAAGGAGTTCTTGCTCAATCCTTCGATTTACAAGTACCAGCAGAAGGGTCCACGATGTTGCAGGGGAGGGGGTGTAGGTAACGCCTGGCTGGCTGAGGAATATTCATCGTTGCTTCCTCAGGCTTGAGAGGTGCTGAAATTCACTCCCCAGCTGGAAAAACGGAACATTGAATCCAGCACTACGAAGTAGGCTAGGGTATTTACCGCAACTGACGCTGCAGTTAACCTCATCGAGCCACCCCACCGAGGCCGGTACCAAACTCCTAACAGGGGGGTAAACCGGAAGGAATGGGGGAGGCAGGGAGGGGCGTGGTTACCGCCGGGACTGGGATCTGCCCACTGGGCTCGGAGCACTGGACGAACAAGAAATCGGCTTCGGCTTTACCCAGTCGAGCCTGCAGTTTTGGCAACACCCCATCGCATGTGTCTTTCTCTGCCCTAGGAAAGAGGCGCCCGGAGAGGGCCCTGTGTCTGGTCCTTGCTGGATGGTGTACATGACCATTACATGGTTCAACTCGGACTCCCCATCGATTTTGATGCTACTGCATGTGTGTACAGCCCCATCTGGCTCCAGCACCTAATGTCTCCCGCATGTAGTAATTGTTCTTGGGAACCAGGCAGTGTCGCCCCGCGTTGCGCTTGCGCTGTGAAAAAAACTGGGCTGGCACCAGACCGGGCTCTTGCCTCAATGTTCCTTCCCCCCCCTGCCTGCCCTCGGTGCTAGCTTCCCATTGATGTCCGTCAGTCTCTCTGGGGTTGAATGTCCCAATGTACACTACAATATCTGTGTATTCACGTTGTCTATTGTCTCCCCCGTAATACTGCCGTTACCTCTACGGCCCACGCCTCCCATATTCCGGGCCTTCTACCGCCCCTCCCCTCCCTTGTCCCTTCCACCCCATCTATATCACGAGCCCACCCACCCTCATCCCGACCTCACTCTTGTCCTTCCCTTTTCCTTCTTCACGAGTACCTCGTCCAACTTCTCTTCTCTTTCACCCTCTTCAAGCGGTAGCAGGGCGTGTCGACTAATTTCTTGATTCAGAGCCGCCAGCACCGTCACCACTCTACAATACCTTTTCTTGTTTCTCTTTTCGCTCCTCTCTTCTTATTTTTTTTCCTTAGAAATACCCTCCTCCCCTCCTCCTCCTCGCCCGTTTCCGCCACCCTCCTAGCCCCCTGGTCCTCCCGCGTACCTGTCTCCCGGTTCTCGAAGGCATAGGCACTTATCTATACGACACACACAACACAAGAGCTAGACCTAACTTCGCCCCCAAATTACGAGGACATATATCGGCTTGGCTTGCCAACTATATATACTCTCTTGGTCCTAGTGCCACCTTGTCTTTGATACCTCCGTTTCTTGAGAACAGGTCCTCGACACTTACACCAGTGGTCCGAACCGACATCTTTTCCTCCGCCCTCATCCTCGCCACTCCAACTTCAAATCAGATCACCATGCCTCCCCAACTATTACCCGCCTCCGCCGCGGCCTTTGCTCCTAGGGCTTCCTCCGTCAACGTTGTGTTGGGCTCCAAGGTTGAGCCCTGGCTGACTCAGACTCTCAAGCGCGTTAACCGGGTGAAGCGCCCCCTCAACAGTGTCCCACAACACCAGAGGTGCCTAACCGAGATCCTTTCGTCGCCCGACGCCACTTGGACATTAGCGTCCATCATGCTTCCCAAGGCGCCAGAGCCTGAGCTGCGCAAGGATGCCAATCCCCTCGTCGAGGCCCTCTTCAACTACCAGCTCCTCCACATCGAAGCCTACATCGTACACGTCGACATGGTCCTCCGCAACGAGGTCGCATTCAAGCTCACCGTCGAATCCATCGACGCTCTCGTCGAGTACCACAAGGACATCTTCTGCATCGACACCAAGGCCAACACGTACGACTGGCCCGAGAAGGAGCAGCAGTGCAAGAAGCTCCACGAGGACTTTGTGCAAGCCATCAACAAGTTTGTCTACCGAACTCACGTTTCCGCTCTCGAGGGACTAGAAGAAGGAGGTGTGGGCGAGCTGCTCTGCGGCAAGAGTGAAGAAGTTAAGAACGCCATCGAAGGACTCATGAAGCCGCTGCTTCCCCCACCACCCAAAATCGTTGAGCCGATCCGACAAGCTCCCCTTCTGCCTAGCTCCCCCGCCAACATGACCATGTGGGCTCATCCTACGCCCGCGGTGAACCTTCCCGCAGTTGAGGCCTGGAGGATTCTCCCTTCAAGCCCCAGTATTGCCTCGACTTCCGGAGACTCGACCCACTCTCTCTGGGCAACCATGGGCATGAGCGAAGTGCAAATTCCTTCTCCGACACCAGCATATAGTGCTCCTTTCACATCACCCGGACTCTTCTACAGCTCACCGCCTGTTACCACCGGCATCTCCGCCCCGCTACCGCTACCCAGCATGTTGGCGCCTGCGCAATGCGGTGTCGGCATGGGCTACGGCAACATCGGCTGGGATCGCTACCAAGAGTACACCTCGATAATGTGACAACCAGCGCCCGCTGCTGAAGACGATTATCCCCCGGTTACGACCTCGTGAAATTATACCCCCCAAACACTTAATCCTGGCCCTCGGACAATCCCACCTCGTTTTATTTTCCCGGAGAAAAAAAAAGGTTTAGAGGACTGGTGTGGCGCACTATTCTTACTGTTGACGGCATACATCGATTCCCGCACACACGGTTTTAAGAGGCATACATGCATCAAGGCGTTTTTGTTCTTTTTTTCTTCTTTGGGTTGCATGGCCGAGGACTGGAGCAACGGAGCGAGCGAGTGTCTGGTTTTCTTTTTTTCTTTTCGGCTTTACCTTTACATACCCGGGGAAACAAATGACACTGGAGGTCTCACGGATTCGTCAAACGGCTGCCGCGCTGGATGTTCTCTCTCGAGTGGCAAGTCTCCGATGGAAACCGGTACACACCCGGTGGCATCTCAGGCTTGGATCTCAGCAGCGGGCATACGAGGAGTTCTTATGCCGATATGAAGGCATTTGGAAGGCAAGGGCAGGACATCCCCCCCACAGGATCGGTTTATGGGTTTACAGGTCGGGAGCGGTTTTCTATCTCTCTTTTGTTTTTCCTTCCCCAATTTCCTTTTGTTTTTGGCGCTTGCCATTTTCCTTCCAATTTCCTCAGATTTTCTCTTCTCCGTCAAAAAGAGAATCGCAGCAATGCAACACTTTTCTCAACCACGGCCTGGCCAGACTGCCGGGACAGCCTCTGCTTTTTTTGTTCAGCCTGCTCTTTCTATTTTTCTGCATCATTTCTTTTGTCATACTTTCTGGTCGTTTTCTCTCTTTTGTCCCTTTTCTAAGCACTGAGTTATGGGTTCACGGCATATTTTGGGGTTCACATGGCATAAAGAGAGGTCTTCTTAGAGCATGATACCCCCATTCGGTCAAGCTGGGTGCAAAAGGATACCCACTGGTTGCATCCGCATTTTCGGTTTCTTTGGCTTTTTCCTTTCCCTTTCCTTTGGCATCGGGCCGTCACCCCTTTCTCTTTTACGAACCATTCGCTTTCAATTTCCTTTTCAGCGATGACGGCACCGGTCGATATATTAATGCCTTATACCCTCTAATGTCCCTCCACCTCACGACTTCGAAACGGTAGAAACGATTTCTCTTTCTCACATTTTCAACTTGAAGCGGCCTCGATATTCGCGCATTTCGACTAATGGCGACTAACAAGCGAGATACCCCCTTCGATGACGAGACGATTAATTCAACCGCGGTTTCGGATTTCGGACCAGGCCCGTTGCCTCATATCCCTAAAGCTGGGACTGGTTTCCCTGTCTTGGTGATTCATCGAGCTGGGCCTTGGAGAAAGATGAGGGACGATGGGGAAGACGATGGGAAGAGAATTGGGGTGACATTTCCTTGGCTCGCCAAGCTTCCGCGCAATACCCGGGGTTCTCGGGAGAGGAGTGATATTCTGGAATATGGCAACATGACCGAGAACCCCCAGAATGCGACTTCAACTGGGAATCAAAACCGAGACATACAAACAGAAAAACAACAACACATGATGGGAAGGGGCTCTAAGCAGGGCATCGAAACAGCAAAACACTAGGCAGGCCCGAGGCTGTTTTGATGTATGGCCGCTTCGACTCTTGACAGCCAAAGGAAGCTTCTTTAAGAGACACTTTGCATTTCGCCTACATCCACAGCAGTTTATGCCGCACGTCCGTCCATGACTCGGTTTCGCCCTATTATGGCCGTCAAGGAATCGAACGATATTACCTGTTGCGCCTCTGAACCTAGCCTGCGAGACGGGCTGAGCGAGGTGACTTCGGGGCGTCGGTGCAATCGGGGTTTATGGCGGGGGTTACCGAAGCCGTGGACTAAGACTACCGTGCAAACTGGTGGAGGAAAGGCGCCGGGCAAGTGGTCTCTGGGGGGCGAAACATGCGGCGCTCGCTCACGCTACATGTACACTTCTCTCTGCACGGCACATCCCTGGAGGATGGACGGCAGGAGAAGGATAGGGTCTCGATGGCATCGGATCGGTAGGTTTATTTCGGAGCGCACTCGAGGAACCGGACTTCCCGGGTGCATAATTTCCGGGAAAATCACCGAGTCACGAAAGCTTCGTGCCCTATGAGCGCTGGGAAATTTGGATATATATCTATATATGGATACGTGTAATGGAAGCGAACCCTGGCGGTCTTTCCGAAGACGGGACAATATCTAGAAGAGAAGAAACCCGGCTCTTTTGTTATAGCTTAATTTAGGAAAAGAGAAAGAATAAAGCGAAATAACAGCATGCTTTACCAAAACATGGAGTAGGCAATCTGCCTCGTTGCAAAATGTGACGTGACGTTGTGATGGTTAAGGATTGCCTCTCTTGATTCAGTGGTGCAAGTGGTATGAGATGGGGGACAAGTTAAACTAGAGGTTACGTTACTTTAGGGGTCCTGATGCGACGAGATGAAAAGGAGTTTCAACTTTCGGGGAAGCCGGTGTGGGTTTGAGAAGGGCGAGGCAGATTCTATACACTCTGCTATGTCCCGGAATCCTGGATCCCAGCATTGCGGGTGTTTGGGGGGGGGGGGGGGGGGGGGGGTTT